>VDFB02268660.1:0-30847 GCA_007258455.2 Sequoia sempervirens
AAAATGATGAAAAAAAAAAAAGTAAAAAGAAATTAATTTGTTCAATGGTGAAAACCACTTTGGTGGATCCTTGAGCAAGTACCATGGTGAAAACCAAGCAATCAACATCATGTGTAGAGGCTTCACTCTTCTTTTCTTTAGAGCTCCACTTGATCTTTCCATCCCATTTCCATTCACCCTCCACTTCATAATAGCCTTTTCACACTCACCATGACTTGTGAATTGTTTGACACTCCCTTTGCTTGCTCGCTTTGCCATGCGTACTAGGTTGGTACTAACCCTCACTGGGGCATTTCTTCAACCTTAGCTATGGATTGGGATACTCAACATCTCATGGTCAAAGAAACTATCCTCTCTATCTATCTGCTCATTTTGTCATAAAACTTCAAAAATCCAAAAAATAAAATATTTTGAAAACCCAAAAAATTTAAATATCTAGAAAATCCAAAAAAAACAAATATTCCAAAAATCCAAAAAATCAAATATTCCAAAAATTCAAATCTTCGGAAAAGGAAATCCAAAAGAATCAAATATTCCAAAGGAATCAAAATTCAGTGTTCCAAAAGTCAAAAAAATTCAAATGTTCAAGGAATCCAAAATCAAATGTGCAAGGTCAAAATCAAATGTTCAAAATCTAGAAAGAGATCCAAATCTATTCCCAGACTTCAAAAGTCCAAAAATCTAAAAAAATCAAATATTCCCAAAATCCAAAAAAATCAAATATTCTTAAAATCCAAAAAAATCAAAAAGTTCCAAAAACAGCAACACTTTCAAATTGACACACAACTTTGAACTTCAGCAAAATCAGAATGCACCACGATTGACAATCAACCAGACATTGCAACATACCTATCAATCCCCCTTTCAAATCTAGCCAAATGCATAAACTATGACAAG
The DNA here is from genome assembly GCA_007258455.2 of Sequoia sempervirens. Lineage (NCBI taxonomy): Eukaryota > Viridiplantae > Streptophyta > Pinopsida > Cupressales > Cupressaceae > Sequoia > Sequoia sempervirens. The sequence continues at coordinate 898 of VDFB02268660.1, forward strand.
AATTAGATCTACATGGAAGCATGATGCCTATTTGTTTGTTGATCTTTTATTATTTTATGATTTTTATCTTTGGTGGCATGTCTTTCGGCTTCTCGAGGATGTCTTGGACTAAAGAGGCGAGGATGGGGCACGTTCACTTGTTTGTTGTCTATGGATTGTTTCTTATTCACAAGATGACTCATCTTAAGACATGTTTGTCTAAAATCATCAAGGACATATTAGTCTAGTGTGGATGAGAACATTCCTTGTCTGATAGTTTCTTCTATGCAATAAGTATTCAGGTCATCTAAGGTCCTTATACCTAGATGCTTATACTTCATTGTTAAATGCAAATGCAAACATTATTAAGGTTGTCTAGATGTTCATGTTATCTAGATGTTTATACTAATTTGCAACATAATAAGCTCTATGATGATAAAACACTTTGTAAAGCACAAGAAGATTCATCACCTCCATTTCCTTCATATCTCTTCCATCCATCATTTCTTCCAACATTCCTTTCCTTCATCATTTCATTTTCTTCATGCTTCTAATCTCAAAGGGTAATTAATCAGTTTATCTAATTGTTGCTTGTCTTTTAATCCAAATATCAAATCAATCACCTTGCTTTTTAACATGGGACTCTAATGCTCCCCGGCCACTCAATTCATTAATCAATCATTGTTTTGTGCTAGCATCAATCTCAATTAGCTTAATCATCTTATCAACCTGACTATACTGATCAACATTCATACAATATTGCAGACAAAATAGAGAAATAATTATGAAATAAGAACATACTAATATTGTTAGCTTCAAATTCCTATTATCATCCAAATATTCAATAATACAATAAAATATTAGTTAAACCATAATGGGAAAACATTTAAATATTGCAAAATATTTGAATAATTGTCAATTTCTCTATTTCACTCTTTAATCCAATATCTCTCCCATAACTTGGATATATTGTATGGACATCTATATAAACCCTCTCTTCTCACCAAAAAGCATATTGAATTTTGGTCATACAATCCTTTCTTTCAATTATCATAGCTTCTTGTTGCACTTGTCCTTGTGAAAATTTGAAAGCACCAAATGCATAAATCATGATCTTGATGATAGAAGAATAATGGAGTTAGTTTTCTTTTGAATGCATGTGTTTTGGGTTTTGCATAGTTTACATTTTTGCATTTGTGTTCATTTAGAAAAGCTTCATTGATGTAATGTTGAAAATGTTTTGAATCTAGTTGCAGTTTCAATTAGTTTTTCATTTTTAGTGTATATGCAGTCTTCTTCAAGATGTTGGATTATTTTGGGTATACCTCATGCCACCTATGAGGTATCATGATGCTATGTTTAGCCCTAGTAGAGAGATGGAATGCAAACATGTACCTTCCATCTTCCTACTAGGGAGATTGTGACTCTAGAGGATGTACATCACATCCTACAAATTCCCATCTGAGGAAATCTTGTATTCCTAGAAAATGTAAGATCCTTCAGACAGATGAGAGATGATATTCTTTATTGTGTAGAGCAGCCTATCCATCTTTCGAGCATTGTTCCATAGGTTGAGCTTAAGTGGATTTTGTACGCATGGACACCACTTTTATGATGGATCTTGATCATGACTATAGTGCTCACATTAGTACCAAATGATCAAGGATCTCATTTAGATGGTGGACTTGTACATACTATTAGGGGAATGGAGAATCATAGGACCATCTATGCATTAGGCCGTTGTATGCTCACCCATCTATACTATGACTGGGGACAATTTGTATACTAGGAGCTCAACAACATCATACATTGTACACTTATTTAGGTTTGGTGCTTCAAGAATATCACATGTATGAGGCCAAATAGGTTTCCTACCATAGCAACCATGGGCTATCCATGGGTCTTTAGCTATCCACTGAGATGACCATGGCAGGAGGGGGATTTACTACATTGGTGGTTTAGGTTCGACTGATTAGATGAGGATGATATTAGCTGGAGACCATATCTCAAGATTCCCCAGTGGGTAGATGATAGACATGAGCTACACAGATTACAATTGGACCGATTTCTGCCAGGAAAACATGATTACATAGTCAAACAATTCTACTATGATCATGTCATGAGGTAGCTTGGACACATCCAAGTACCATCGCAATATAGACTGATGTACTAACGATCATCGTGTAGTGCTTCTAGACCTAGGGATAGTTGTTCTCTTAGTATCAAGGATGTATACATTAGTGTTTCAAATGACAATGAACATGGCATGCCCCTATTCCCTTAGGTAGATGACGTAGGTACCACTTAGGCCTACAACAAGTGGTGGGTTGTAGGATGAACAACTCCAGTCTTCCCTATACACCACCCTGTAGGTCGTGCAAAACCTCTTTCAAGTTGTAGAGAGGATAGAGATGATGAGTATGTAGACAAAGATACATATGATGATGACACCATGTCTAGCATATTTCTAGGTTCAAATGATGATGACGATGATGAGAGGGATTAGGAGGAAGAGACCCAGTCTATGAGTGACGATACTAAGGAGAAAGAGGAGGACCTAGTTGTCCTCAATAGGGGAGAGAAACCTCCTACAAATAACTAGATCACATTCTGCAACTAGATCATAGATCCATGCGTAATGTCATGGGGAGGCCAGTAGTAGTGGGCCATCCACACCTCCAAGATAAAGGGAGACCACTGTTGTAGAGTCATATCTCGACTAGCGGATTGGGGATCCAGATGATGATTTGATATTTATGTTATTTCCTTACACTTTTATCTTTATGTCTATGATTTATATATGATTACGATGCTTGCTAATATTCTTATGATTTCTATCTTGAAGGATCCACGCGAGAGTGGTGCGAGCTCTACAAGTGAGTGATCACTAAGATAGTGCCTTCACTACAAACATAGGATGATACACTCCTAGACTACATGCCCCCACCTTCTATGAGGTAGCATCCAAACCTCTTCAAGTCATTTGTGATATTAGGTGCAACATACGAGAGAGACACCAGTCATTTCGACCAGCTTCGAGTATTTATTTTAGCATCTTGTGGTTCCACTGACAGTAGGACAGAGGGTGACCTATGAGAAGATATTTTGAGACTACATGAGGAGCTTGCTAGGGTACATGCAAACAGATAGTAGATAGACTGAGAGCACATTAAGGCACTTGTACAAGAGGTGAGAGCATATGGACTATTGGAGGACCTACAGTTATCCTTGAGTAGGCCACAATCACATACTACTATATTGCAACAACCACGAAGGTCACCAGACCTTGAGGGGTCTAGAAATCACATACCTTATTAGCATTGTATTTAGTAATATATATGTATTTAAACTTTTGATGGTATATATATATGAGCATTGATATTTATGTTTCTATGATCTTGTGTTGAATTAAATGCCAATGTGATTTATCAACTATCTTTTTCAATAATATCTAATAATGTGAATGGTAGCTCTAGACCTACTCGAACATAGACAAACAACACAATGTTAGTCATCAAACACATCTAAAACCATCATTCCCCATGCAATTCATTTAAACACCGAGAACAAGAAATAAAACAAAACTAATCAAATGAAAGATACTAAATCTTGCTCAATACATTCAAACCCTCAATCCCATGGGGGAATTGGTGCTACTTTGATGTGGAAACTAGTCCTTTCCCAATTCCTTGAAAGCTTTGATGAAATTTAACCATAACCTAGCTAAGATGGATGAAAATTATGAAAACTTGGATGAAGTGTTGATGAATTTTCTCAAAACCTATAGATAATCACCTTGCATAAAATTGGGAATCCCAAATCAATAGAAGAGACCTCTATTTATAGGAAAGAAGGATGGAGGAATGAAAGATATGAATAATGTGGGACTAAACATAAGCCAATGGAATTGTGCCACTTGTCAACATGCTAGTGGAGAGAGGTGGAGCACATTTTGATCAATGTGCAAATCAATGCAATTAGGTGGAAAGTTGAAATTTGAAAGTTGTCTTGTGGAGGAAGAGAGAAAGAGGAATTAATGCCACTTGGCTACAGAAAAAGGACTTGTAAGAGGCTTTAATGCCATGTTGGAGGACAAGTCCTTTTGGGAGGGTGATTTCAAAATGGAGGAATATTCCAATGAGATGCCCTTTTGAATGGAAATAAAAGAATTTATAAATCAGTTAAATTGATTTACTTGTGCAAGTTGCAAAATCTAGAGGATTTTATGGATTAGTGTCAAAGTTAATTAGGATTTAATTAACTTAGATGGAGATTAGTTTGATTTGACATTTGAATTAGATTTTTGGATTTATTTATATCAAATGGGAGGAATAATGAATATTAAATTTAATTAATTAATGTTTGATTTATTTAATTAAAAGGGGTGATGTTAGATTTAATCAAATAAAGGTTAATTTATTTAATTAAAGGAAGATTACTTTAGCATTTAAATAAATAAGATTTATGTAATTAACAAAAGATAATGATTTAATGAAATAAAGTTGATTTATTAATTAACAGAAGAATTATGATGAATTTAATCAAATAAAGATTATTTGATTAAATGGTTAGTAGAGAGATTATTTAGGCAGAATTGGTGTAGTAAATCAGGATCAGGTACACGAGATCAATCTGTATAATTTAGGTGTCTACAAATAAATATCTCCATGATTTAATATTTTATGTGATCTAATTCAACCATTTTTAGTTTATGGTAGATGCTACATTGTGATTATCTATGTTATGTTAACTTAAATGTACCTATGATCTAAATGCATATAAGGATCAAAATTAACGTAACACAATATTTTCTTCAATATTTTCTTTTGAATAGTATGGTAACTAAAGTAACAATTCAAATCAATTGAACAATCACCTTAGACTCTAAGACACACACTATTATCCTATGTTAAAGAAAGAAGCAATATGAGATAAAATAGAAACTATCTACCTAATCTAACAACACTACTCTAACACACTATTCAAAAGAGAGAAATCTATATCATCACAAATGTGTGGCATTGGTAGGATATTTTAGAGGTGTACCATCCATTTTTGTTAATGTGTAGGCTTCGAACCCATATTTTTTCTTGATGACATAAGGTCCTAACCAGTTAAGGCTGAATTTTCCTTTTTCACTTAGGAGAACATTAACATTATGTCAATTTTCATATAACACGAGGTCACCTTTATTATATTCACAAGGGATGACATTATCATTATAATAACATTGCATTCTTTTGGAATAAACTTGAAGATGCTCAAGAGTGTTGATACGTTGTTCATCAAGAATTTCAAGTTGATGCAAGCATTGATCTTTATAAGTAGTGTCATCAATAAGCCCTTTAAGAGAAATTCTCAGGAACGAATCTCTAACTCTAAGGGAATTATTGCTTCAACACCATAAACAAGGTTATAGGGAGTGTTTCCAATAGATGATCTAACACTCGTACAATAAACCCATAATGCATAGGTTAGTTTAGTCTGCCAATCTCTGTTATGTTTACTTACTATTTTTCATAGAATTTGTTTGATATTCTTGTTAGTTAATTCTGCTTTCCCATTTGATTGTGGATAATACAGTGTTGAAAAGTGATGTTGAATATTACATATTTCCAAGAATTTCTTCACATCATTATTCTTAAATGAATTTCCATTATCTTAAACCAATGCGGAAGGGAGACCAAAACGAGCAATAATATATTCCAATATGAAATGACATATTCCATCAACTGCATGGAATGAAGGGGGATAGCTTCTACCCATTTTGTGAAATAGTTAGTTGTGGTAATGATAAATGTGTGTCTAGTGGAAGAAGGTGGTGATATTTTTCCAATAAGATCCAAACCCCAAATCAAGAATGGCCCAATAGGAACTTGAGCATGAAGCTCAGAAGCCGAAGCATGAATCAAATTGTTATGTTGACATTTATGGAATTTCTTCACATACTCAAAACAATCTTGTTCCATGTGTCTCTAATAATATTCTATATGAACCAATTTTTGAACTAACGATATTCCTCTTAAATGCCAACCACAAGAACCTACATGAGCTTCTTCAAGAGCTATAGGGATTTTAGTTTGTTTAAGACATCTAAGTAAAATACCATTAAATGATCTTCTATATAAAATTCCTTCAAGTATTATATACTTAGATGCAAGTTTTTGAAGATGACCTCAAGTGTTCTTAGTTGTAGGCTCAAGAAAGGTGCCATCTTTTAAATAGTTGAATATCATTGTATACCATTCGCTAGAGTTATTAATTTTGATCAGTAACATTTCTTTACTTTTATCATCTATCAACAGTTTAGGGATCATTTGAATTACAAATGTGAAATTAGCAAAAGGGGTCATCAAGAGATGCAACAGAAACAGTGCTTTCCATTGCATCTACATGTTGATTATCCTTTCTTCGTATGTTTTCTATCATATATGATGAAAATTTGTGTAATAATATCAAATGAGCCTATCATGATTTGCTTGATATGAACCATTTATCTATTTAATAATTAGGAGGGAATCACCAAATATAGAAATGTTTTTTATATTTAATGCTAACACTGCACATATACAAGCTATTAAAGCTTCATACTCTATAGTGTTATTTGTACATAGGAAGTTTAAATGAAAAGATAAGGGAATAATCTTGTTTGAAGGAGGAATTAATATAACCCTTTCCCCAAAGCCATTTTGACACTTAGAACCATCAAAGTACAATTCCCATGTTTCTTTGTCTTTTTGAATAGTCAACACATTCTCATTAGGGAATGAGTCTATATTAGGTAATGCTAGAGGAGAGGGAGCATCAACTAATTGATCAGTCAAGGCTTGTCCTTTAATTTCCTTTAGAGAGAAAAAATTAAGATCAAACTAAGTTAACAACATAATCCACTTAGCTAAGTGTCCTGATAAATCCATTTTAGCAAAAGGGTGTTTTAAAGGATCAAACTTCATTATCACATGGACTTCAACATTCAATAAATAATGTCTTAATTTACCAGTAGTGAATACGAGAGCCAAACATTATTTCTCTATCATTGTATATTGTGCCTCGTAATCAATCAAAGTTCAACTAATGTAATAAACAGGATGTTCTTTACCGCTGTCATCGTGTTGAGCCAACAATACTGCAAGAGCATAGGTAGATGTTGTTGTATAAAGGATAAACGATTTATTTTGCATAGAAGGTTGTAAAACAAGTGGAGTAGCAAGATAATATTTCAAACTCTCAAAATCCTGATTACAATCCTCATTCTAATTAAACTAAACCTCTTTCTTAAGGAGTTGTGTAAAGGGTAATGTTTTATCCACTAAGGATGCTACAAAATGATAGATAGCTTGAATTCTTCCTTAGGAAGTACACAATTGAGAAATATTTCTAGGAGGTGGCATGTTAATGATAGCATCAATTTTCTTCATATCCACCTCAATGCCTCTTTGAGATACTATAAAACCTAAAATTTCTCCACTATCTACACCAAAGACACTTTTCTGTTAATCTCATGTTATATTTTCACATTCGCCAAATATTTTTGAAAAATATTCACAATATCTTGTCGAAGTTAGATATTTATTAGAATATCATCAACATAATCTTCCAAAATCTTATGTATGTAATGATGAAATATCAATGTCATAGCTCTCGATATGTTGTTCCTATGTTCTTGATGTGGGCGAACCTGAGACTTAGAAAATAACCCACAAACAAGAGAATAATTTATTATTCAGAAAATGGAGCTTTTACATGTAGAGGATCTCAAATCCCCAAGTTCTACAACACATGCAAGTTAAGAAAGCTACAAAATAACCCTTTCGCAATATGCCAGCTTGTCCCCAAAAAGTTACCCAAAAATTAGAAACCCACCCATAAATAGAGCTCCTCTTTAGTTTGGAGCCAAAACATTCAAATTTGAGTTTAGGCAGTTTGGCACCAAAAATTACAAATTGAAGTTCAAATTTCAAAAGAACATTTGCAATTGTATCTTCTAGAAAGTGTGCCAACTTCCTCGGGCCATAACTTTTGATCCTGGACTGATTCATGAACTGCTTGAACCGCTGGTGTAATGCCCCGCCACACAACCCCAAAGGAATTAAATAAAATGCACCCAATTTTTTTTTAAAGGACAAAGGAGTGAACATTAATTAACACAATGTATCCATTGTTCAATTTGCATGACTTAATCCTTTGAGGTACACGAGGACATTACTTAAGAACTAACCCTTAACAACATGAACATTTAACTAACCATTACATGAACCATACATTCAAACATCCATAGATATAATTACATTAGTAACAACAATAGAGACATAAGATAGAATAATATCCAAAGTTATAACATCATTATAAATCCTTCTCATAACCAAGTTTACAAGTAAAAGTACAATACATCAACATGAGATTACATCACAATAGCACCATGTGCAATTATATACAAAACTTTCCCAACTAGGTGGGAGTAATACATTAGTATAAGAATAACATAAGTACATAAATCTGGGACCCACGAACAAAGAATCAACTGCTACTGCAACTCAGCACTGAAAGATAAACTTGCATAAAAGAGATAATTCCAACGGGGTGCGAAGCACGATCCACCCAACCACCCCCATGCTAGGAGTCGCTCAGGAAGGGTTCCCGACCAAGAACATCTAGGCAGAGACTCAAAACCAGCTAATGCAAAATCATACAACATATGAGACCACTCAAGTTCCAAATAACAAAAATCATCAATACAAGACAAGTGACCATTTCCAAAGGATTTCCAAGAGACAACATAAATAAGAATGTTAGAGGAGAGTGTCATCGCATGGCTTAACATGGATTCGCCAGGATACCTATCACAAGGTACTGCCTCCATCTACTGATGGATTATCCAGGAAACCAAGTTCTAGGAACCGCCTCCATCTATGGTTTGCCATGCTACCTATCTCAAGGAACAGCCCCATAGGGTTGCTCAGGCAAAACCGTTACCTTTCGTGAAGACAAGGCAACGATCTTACCAACCACGGCCTTCTCAATCCCCTTTAGTCTGTGGTAGCACTAAAAGGCGGATGAGGCAACAATTATTTTTTAGTGTGTTACTACCCACCCCCTAGTTAATTAATTAAATTATCACTTATTAAATTCACTCTAACGAGGGCTATCCTGGCGCCCCTTTGTGCGCCGACCACCCACTTAGAGCCACTCCCTCTAGACATTCAACCACAAGACAATAACATCAAGGATTGTACCACATAAAGAACTGAATCAAATGACAATCAAAAGTGAGGCATGACCATCTCACCAAACCACAAGGAAACACATCCACAGTCTGGTACAATCCAAATGTATAGCCGATCCATAAGCATCACAAATCCAAATTCAAATTCGAAATCAAGAGTAACCACATTACCCCACCTCTGGAATCACTTAGGTTCCTAAACAGGATTGTTAAACTCTAGGGTTTCCTTGCAGGACATAAATTCCAAAATAAAAGAAAACCCATAATACATGAAACAATATAACTCAAAAGAATCATTAACAAAATAATACCATAAGGCACGTCTCAAAGCATGGAAAATTCTCATCAAAATGTAATTCAGTAACACAAGAACTCCATTTAATTAATAACATCCAATTTATCTCTACTTTTCACCATTACACTTATTTTCATAAAACATCACATTCAACGAATCTTCTAATTCATATAAATAATCATAAATGATCCATTATCATAATATTAAATTATTAATTGATCTTAATGTATTTTACATTATATAAATATATGTATATATATATATATATATAAATATATACATGTATATATATATAAATATATACATCTATATATATATAAATATATACATGTATATATATAAATTAAAAATAACATTAATAATAATATCAATATTAATATTAACCTATATATATAACTATATATATATCTATTTATTTAAATACATAAAACTTAAATCCAATACCTATCGAACTAACATAAAGCGAATCCCATTATACACCTATATGAATTCGAATATTTCTTGCATATGAAATCAAGGTGCACCGAGCATTAATCACAATAGAGAAGACATGTAGCCGAAGTCATTCAAAACGAATTTAGTGAAAACACTGAAGTTATATGCTATGGTAAATAAAATTTAGACTCCCAAAATCACAAGTAATACAGAAAATACAAGAAAGAGTACCGAAACAAAAATAAAGGGAGAAGGGACAGACCTGAACACGTCGGACGACCAGACTCATTAAGCGGGTGGACGGACGGTCGGACGGGATGGTCAACCATGGTACACAGGTACGCCGGCCAAAAGGGAGAGACAGTGGGTCAATTCTTACAAAATTCAAAATATGAATCAATATATCATCAACTGTGCAGTGCCGAATCCTAATCACAGTTATTACCGAATATACATGGAAAACAATGAAAATACATGGGTAAAATAAAATGAAATTGCACGCAAGAACAGCAAACACAATAAAAGGGTAAAGAAAAAATGGAACTCACAGTGCAGGGTATGCTAGTAAAAAGGGTAGACATGGAATGGCACGACGAGCCACATTTCACATGCAAAACTTAATATTATATACCAAATTTCAAAACATTTATTTATAAAGAAATTCGTACAAGTAAGAAGTAAAGAAAACACTTTATCCCTTTTCACATGAATTCGCACCAGAACCCAAAATAAATATATATATATAAGTAAATATATATATATATAAGTAAATATATATATATATATAAGTAAATATATATATATATATATATATATATCAAAGCATTATGGTATAAAACAACATTTTAATATCATTCAAATCTTATTTCAACATAAATATATGTCTGTAAATTTATATTGAACCAGAGGTTTGACAATATTAAACAGATGGTCTTTCATTAAATCACATAAAGATATAGGGTGCAAATGTACCCAGAATAAATAGATTTCAAATCAGGGGAAACCCCTACACACATAAATTTTAAATTCATTTTCAACAATTACGCACAGAGATTTAAAATCCACTTTTAAACAAACACACGCACATATTTAAATTCATTTTCAACGACAACACACATACATATTTAAATTCATTTTCAACACCAACACACATACAGATTTAAAACTCTTTAAACAGGACAGCCAGAAGTATTTTATTTTAACAGAGAATTAAATAACCAGAAAAGAATATGAGAGGAACCTAGCTTCCTACAGTTGCAGAAGAATTCCAACTTAGATGCTTTTCTTTGCTTTTCCACAGTGATTCCCTTCTGCAGCTCCTTTTTTCCAATATCCACAGTCTGAAAAACAACCCCCTAATCTTCTCATATACAGATTTTAACCAGAGCCAGATCCCCAGCCTTTCGTTCTCCTTTTCTTTAAAATTCTCTATTTTTCCCTTATTCACGCACGCTCCCTTCCTTTCCACTTCCCATTCAATAATTTTTTTTTTAAATAAAAACCCCCGACATGCATTGGTTCAGTTTCTGACTTTTCAGTTCAACCACTATCTCCTCAAATAGATTTAAAATTAATTAATTTGATTCTCAGAGTAACTCCAGTTTTACCATTTAATTTCTTTTAAAATAATAATTTCTCTTTGCCAACACTTATGTCAAAATTTAATTAGAAACAGGCTTTTAGCAAGTAAGTAATTTTTAATTAAAATAATTAAATTTCAATACTTTCAAAATCATAATTAATAAAATAACTTTAATTTATCTGATGAACATAAAATAAATAAATTAAATACCACCAAACCAGAAATAAATTAAATAAATCATTTAACTCAGAAAATCAAAATACCAAGACAAAACCGGGTCTAAGCATGACTCAACTACCTCCTAACGAAAAGACGAACTTGGGACGGGAACTCTTCCTTAACAACTCCTTTTTAACAACGTCGTACCCGTTGGGTTCATTTTGTGCTCGCCCTGTCCTGCCGAAGCAGGTGGAATCGAGACTTTTAATCCTGCAATTTCTACAAACAGATAAACGTCAAGTAACATATAATCTCCACTGAAAACACACCGTGAAAGGTAATAGCGGGGTAGCAGGGCGCTCGCGAGCGAGTGGTACTACTCCGTCCTTTCACCAAGATACACTAAACATGTCATCATAAACATAATATCATGGAAATACATCATCGCATATAAATTTAAGGAACACCATCGCATAACGAATCAAATCATCAATCAAATGTCACACATAATGTAAAGAGTAGTAAACAAGTAACTAAGAAACCACACATGATCAAATATCAATCCACCACATAGAGTATCACAGAGTATCCACAATATCAAAGAGTATCAAGAATATCTAATGAATCAACAAACATGGGGGTATTACAGGTTGGAAAGGTCTCAAGTCAATAACACACACTTTTCAAGTTTCGGGCTGATCCAGAACTCTAAGTGCCTCAAATCTAACTCGAAAGATTTTCAGGAGCAAATGGGAAAATAAAGCAATATCTTTCAACCCAAGAATAAAAATAAAAACCATAAATTGGGAATTTCATTATGGAAAAGGTATCCAAAATGTAAAAACATCTAAAACGAGAAACTTGAAATTTAACTATTTTGGGTGATGCAAGATTGCCCTTACACCACGGATGCTCTGCATGATTCTTTAATCCAAAAGGAATAACTACCCAACAAAATTTTCCCCAACCTATAGTAAATGTTGTCTTGTATTGATCTTCATGGTTAATAATGATTTGATTATATCCAACAAATCCATCCATAAACGACAAAAAAGTGTGCCCCACAGTCAAATCCACTACCATGTCAGTATTGGGAAGGGGAAAATTGTCTTTGAAAGATGCTTTATTCAAATCATGAAAGTCTATACACATCCTAACACAATTATCAAATTTTGAAACTATGACAATGTTTGAGATCCAAGGATAATAATCAATAGGTTGGATAAAATTGGCTTCAAGGAGTTTCTCAATCCCAGCCTTAACCAATAAAGCTATCTTAGGATTCATTATTTGTATTTTTTTTCTTACTAGTTTAGCATCCTCCGCGAGGACTATATTGTGTTACTATCGTAGCATCAATTCCTAGCATATCTAAATAATTCCGAGCAAAAAGTTTGGGAAAGTCATGAAGTAAAGTTGCATGGTATTTTTGTTCATCTTCATCAAGGCACTTTCCTATTTGAATCACTTTTTCTTTATTAGTTTTATTCATCAGTATGTTGATCATGTCTCCCAAAGGAAGTACATTTTGTTTTAGAATTTTAGGATTATATTCTTCTTTTTCCTTGTCACTTTCATTGCTTTCCTTGTCTTCATCTACTTGTTTAGTACTAGCCATTGCACATGTAACCCATTTCTTTTTAGGAGTAAATTATTTTTCATAAACTCCTAACATTTTTTTCAAGGCTTCATCATCTTCAAAGTATTCCAATGATTCTTCACAAGTTGTATCAATCAATTTAGGATGCTTCAAAGTGTGTTGTTTTATTAGGATTACATATGTCAATGTTGATATTGAGTGAGGGCCTTTTCATTTCTTGTGTTATCTTAGAAGGATGCAAAACCCCAAGCCACTTTTTGTTTCTTGTGTGTTGGGCTCTATAGGAATATGAATGTCGTGTTCTTTCCTTCCACATCCTTTTCCACTATAACCAAGTTGTTTTACGAGCATATAATCTCTTCCATAAAGTATCTCCATTTCTTTCGGGTTTGGAGGTTGTTGGTAGTCTATCTCATCAAATTTTGTTGTATATCTTGTGTCTTCTTCTAGAGTATATTAGGTAGATAGTTGTGATTTTTCTTTTGAATTTTACATAGACATTACCATTGGTTGTTTTTCCTTTTTAGTTTCTTTTGTTATAATTTTATATTCTCCCATGAATGTTGGTGTGAAATTTAAGGAACCCTAATCATCTTCTAGTAACTTAGTAACTTCATCAATTTCCATCTCATGTTCTTCCTCCCTCATAACTTCCACTTTTTTAGCTAAGTTTAGCACTTCCAAAGGATCTCTTCCTTCTTTCTCGGTAATCAAGCAACTTTCACATTTAGGATCAACTTTTAGCATGTAAACCTTGTTATTATAGACATATTTCATTACATAGTGTAGGGTAGAAGGAACTCCATTCATTTCATGAATCCAAGGTATCCTTAAAATGATATTGTAAGAAATATTGTGAGGCATAACATGGATCAGAGTTTGTAAACTCACTTTCCCAACTTTAATAGGTAATGTGATCACTCCAAGTAGTTGTTTTCCTATATTATCAAATCCATAGATAGATAAGGAATTAGGTTTAATTTCACACCTATCCATATAAATATTTTCCAAAATTCTCACACTACACACATTAAGGCCGAACCATTGTCAACAAGGGTTTTTTTAATTGCGATTTGATTAACATTGACTATAATCTTGAAATCCTTATGTTCCTTTTGAATATCCAAGGAAGGTAACTCTCTTTGGTGAAAAAAAATATCTAGTTTTATCTCATTCATCCCTTGTACTCGTGTTGCCCATCATTTGAACTAGTATTAGGAGGAACCATAACTTGTTGCAAGGTTGTTTGAAGCATATTGTGGTCATTTGGTGAGGCTTGAATAAGATCTCATAGGGATATCTTAGTAGGAGTATTCTTAAGTTGTGTTGGAATTATGGAGCCTTGCAACATGAGCATGAAGTGTATATGGATTGTGTTGGTTGTTCCTATGTTTTCATTGATGTCAACATGGTGACAATTGTACAAGAAGCTTACTTAGTTAACTAGGCGTTGTTCTCTAACGAAAGTGTTCTTTTTTGATGAACTAGCATGTTGGTTTGTGAGTCAAAAATTCATTGCAAGAAAAGATATGACTCTAATCTCTTAACTTTCTTATTATGTCTCATTCAAACATCTATATCCTAGATCTTGAGAAGTTTTGTGTCATGAGTAGAAAGTTATCATTGATAGAGTTTAGCTTTGTATTCCACTATTGTTTCTCTGCTCAACATATCAGTATGGGAGACTCTACATTTTCTTATGGAGAACATTCTAATGTTTTGGTTCTAATGGTAGTATCTATGATGGTAGTATGATGAGAAATTTATGTAATATCATATTTGGAAGGTGTTTTCTTTGAGGATTGTATGTTGGTTTGGAGTTTTTGTGGTTAAGTCCTAGCCTTGGCTGACCTAACGTATGACACAAATTAAGAAGACTAGATATACTTTATGTGTGTTTGCTGACTTGATATGATGTACTACATGGAAAAAAATGTTTTCAAATCATATATGGTGCCGAAAAGAGTGTTTTTGATTATTTTTCTGTCATCTAATTAGGTCGAAATAATTGATGAATGAGATATACTTGCATATATATATAAGATTCTTTGAAGAGGAAGGAGAAGGAAGTGTGGTGGGTGTAGAAGAAGTGTACATGTGTGAATATGGAAGGAGAAGGAAGAGAAGTATGGTGAAGTGTGAAGATGTGAGCCTAAATGATTTATCAGTTGAGGATCAGAAAAAATTGTTGAGTGACTGTTGTGAGAAGTAGTACTTCTTATTCAGAGCTTCATTGGAACTGAACCTTGCACACAAAAGGTGTATTCTATCAGTTCATACTTTTGGTAGTGAGCCATAACCTTTGTATCTTGATGGTTAGCCACCTTTTGTATTAAGATTGTGAGCCTTTTAAGGACAGTGAGTCCTGGTAGTGAGCCCTGTAATATCTTTTATCCGAATATAGTATATTGTGAGTTAATCCTCACCATGGTTTTTCCCATTTTGGGTTTTCCACATAAAAATATTGGTGTTCATGTGTATTGATGCATCGAGTTGTTTTCATGTTCTCTCTTGTTGATTCAAATGGAATTGTGATAATTTTTAGATAGATTTTATTTGAATGGTTTTATGGAATACTAATTCACCCCCCCTCTCAATATTTTAGATATTCAACAAGTTGTTCAAAATGATTATATTCCTTTCCACTATTCATGAGTAAATGAGGAGCACTAAGAAAGATAGGTTGAGGCAAAGGTAATGAAACACAAGTCATTTGTTGTTTCCTATTGTTCCTTATACTGTATGTATGTGCAACGATATTATAACTTGTTTGTTTTGAAGCATTGTTATCGTCAAGTGAAGGCTTGTTTTTAGGTGGTTCTAGGATAAGCACAAGTTTATTTTGGACTTGAGGATTTTGTGAAGAAGGGTAAATTATAAATTGTGGTGTGATTATGTTAACATCTCTGTGTTTTGGATTGTCATAACAAGCCTTAATGGATGAACCTTGTGAGATGAAGTCCTTGAGGGATTTATCTAACATATCAAAGTCATATCTACTAAAGGGCTTAAGGGATAAGTTAACTGTGAAAAAGATATTTGATATAATAAAATAACTAGGCTTTCTCCTAGGGTCTTGTTTGATGTTTATTATATTTTTTTCTTTTTCTTTTTTGTTTTCTAATTATTACAAAATGTAAACCAACTTATCTATTGATGCAATAATGCTAGAAATGTAGAAATTTAATGCTACTTTTAACTAAAATATGCAAGAAATTCATTTCATAGTGTTGTAAAATCTATCTAAATGAACAAGAAATTGAATGTAAAGAAAATTTGTTTCAGACAATTGCTTCTTATATCTAAGACCAAAAATTAAATGCCTATTGGAAAATGAAAATGACACAAAAATTGTGTTGTTACAAAGTGTACATGGACTCATTTTCCCTATGGAAAATGGGTCCCAGATTATGGCTGACAACAAGAACAAAAATGCAAATCAAACACCAAAAAACAATTAGAAACTTGGTTGAACAAGTGTATACAAGGACTCAATCACCCTATAGTAAATGGGTCCTAGATTAGGGTTTTCTAAATTTGATCTTTTTTTTTCTAAGTTAATCCTATGTGTTTGATGTCTTAGGTCTGCAATAGTCAATTTTGTAATAGGTTTACCAAATTTGGAAGCTGTAAATGCAATGTTGACTAAGGTTAAATGATTAATAAGATAAAAAAATTTAATACGCAATTTGAATCTAAATGTTTGAATGGTGACTTCAATGTGAACACTATGTAATATAAAGTCAAATCTAGTGCACTTTTTTTTTATTGAATATAAGCAATGAAAACATGCAAATTTATCCTAAATGCAATGTTCACTAATGAAAAAATGAAAGAACCCCAAACACAATGCAAGTAATGCAAATCTAATGCATACTATTGCAAACTAAGATCTAGGGTTTTAATGCACTCCAAATCAGAAATTAAGATGTTCAAAAGGGTCAACTTCACCAAAATGGAACATAGAAAAAGGGAGCTATGATATAACCCTCTTTCCTATTATTTCATTCAAGAAATGAGATCCAAAATGCTGAAGTGACTATCAACCCAACAGGTAAGCCAAGTCAAAATTTGGGGATCTTACAATTTCTCCTATATACAAGGACAAGGTGGTGAGCTAAATCACACTTTGGGGAGAAAAATTTGGACTAGAAAATAAACCCTTATTCTAGGTCTATCAAATACAATGAACAAACCTATCATAAAATAGGGAGAAACAATAACTTAAATTCTAGAAAAATTGAGAATAGGGAACGTTATGTACCTGATCAAAATCTATTTTTTTTGTCACTTTAATAGGGACTCATTCGCCAAGTGGGGAATGGGTCCTAGTTTACCTATCTGGGGGACTCTGAATCTAGAAACAAAGCTTTTACATAGTGAAAATTTGTTGTCACTAAATCCATAATAGGGACTCATTCGCCAAGTGGTGAATGGGTTCTGGTAGGCTCTTCTGGAAAACTTTGAACCTAGTCTTAAACTTCTAGATCTGCACTCCTTTCCTGCAACTTGAAACTCCCACTTTCAAATTTTAATCTACTAATAATCTACAAAACAAATTTTGAATTTTGTTGGTGGATATGGGTTTTCCTCAGTCAAACCCCAAGTTTTCTAATTAAACCTTAATGATAAATGAAAATCTGAAACATGAAGTGTGTGCAATCCTAACCTTAATTTTGTCTAATATTAAGATCTCTAATTATGCAAAAACAATCCTATCTAATTATGTTAGAAAAGGATCCTTAAATGAAACATGAACAATGTAATTGACCTACTTTAGAAGATCTCAAATCCCTTCAATAAGTCACAAATTTTAATACACCTCTCTTTAGGTTGTAAATAGAATGATCATAGAAGATGGAATCACTTAGGAAATAAGTCATTAGGCTTGGTTGAATGTCTTTTGCATCTCTCCAAAACCTAGAATCCATCATGATTCTCTATAGGAGTCTATCATCAATCCTTCAATAATGTTTGATCTTTGACACAAAATGAGCTTGAAGACCCTTAATGTTGCTCCAAGACTTCACTCTTGCTTGCTTCTTGAATATAAATGCTTGATCTCATGAAAATTCTCTAGACTCTTAGATTGCTTAGATCTTCTCTCTCTTCTCTCTTTAGTTGAAACTATGTAAAACAACCATATATTTATACTTATATTAAGATTTAATCTTGAAATTCAAATAAAACAAGCTAACATCAGATCTAGGATTTGAATTCATTAAAATCCCACCAAGAATATGTTGAAAAAGGGTGTCCTAAGTTAAGGAGAACCCATTCACCATAGGATAAATGGGTCCTAGCACACTTAACTAGGACCTATTTCTGGGAATGTGAAATAGGATGCCAAAAGGGGGTCCTAAGACCTAGTGAGGACCCATTTGATAGGTGGAAAATGGGTCTTGGGTCACTATCCTAGGACTCAAACCTTTCCAAATTATGTATTGTGAAACATTATTAATGAGTGTTGGGATTTATCCCTTAGAAAATATAATTAATAAGGCTTGGATTTGAATTTAAGGGGAAAATTAAGCTCTAATTAACATCAATTAATTAATAAAGCCCTATATTAGTGTGAAAGTTCAAATAAACAATTTAAAACACCCTAAATAAGGTGCAATTAAGTCCATTTTATCATTAATAAATTTCCAAATTAAGTGTGAAAAAGGGTTACTTTTTTTTACACTACACTTTCTATATTTTTTGGACACCACAATGTGGGGAAACTATAAAGTTAAGGACCTTTGCTTCTACCAAGAATATGTGAGGGGTTAAACTCTATTTCCCACACGAGACAAAGAAATTTGCAAACTTCACAAAGTGATAATGATAAGGATGAAAAAAAAGTGTTGAGGTTTGTGCTAAAGAATATTTCCCATTCAATCAAGGTATAAATATTTAGTAGCTCACTCTCTAACCACATCATTTAAAATAAAACAAAATACATCTTTTATTTTAGTGTATTTTTGGCTTGTTTGTAGGTATAAATCTTTCATGACATAGTGGTGGTACTTGTAATATTTTTAAAAAATAATAAGAATTAATTACTATTTTAGAGAGTTTTTTATTATGTTATGATGTATATACTTTATGAAAGGTTTGGTTAGTTTATTTCATGAATGGTATACTAAAAATGTTGGTATTTTGATTTTTTTTGTTTAGTTAGCCAACTCACATTGGAACATTTGAAAGAAACCTTACACAAACTATGTAAAATATGTGTGATCATCAATTATATAAAAATGTTACTTCATCAAGATATGCTTGTCTTCCTCTATACTATCACATACATGAATCAAGGCTATATGAATAAATATAGTAACCTATGTGGAGTTGTAATATTATGATTGTACCTTATTTTGTGGTTGTAGTGTGTAGTTCTCTACAAAGTCAACAATTAAAATGATGGTACCAAGTGGAAATGTGTCCTTGCATAACTTAAATTGAAATTCCAACGATTGATCTGTGTGGATGTCTTGCATACTCATACACTATATTCTCTCGATAAATACATATAAAATAATACATGATATTTTTTCACTAACCAATTCACACCTTTTTGCTTCTTTATCATCTTTTAGATTGTATGCTACTATCTTATATTTTAAAAAAATTTCTAGTTCATTTTTATTGCATGTGTATTCTCCATATGTAGATAAATTGGAAAATATTTCAAGCTACCGCAATGTTTACATATGCCATCCAAGCATAATTTCTTATAGAGACATGAAATCTTCAATATGAAATCTCTTGAATATCTAAGTGGAGATTGTATCTTACACTCTTGTAAAACATCATTAGTATATAAATCTACACATATATGTTGATAAACATCATAATGACTAGAAAAATCAATCTGTACTCTTCAACAAAAATTTGTGTGTGATTATTTTGACATAAAATTACTTTTCCATTTCAAAATAGCTTTGAATAATTTTAATTTAAGGATGTACATCTTTGGAAATCTAGAGAAAAATTTATTTTTCATGTTCAAATATTATTTGGACATGGCTCATAGTTTCACAACCAAATCTTCTTCTTACATCTCTTTGATTAGGAGATACCCTTATGTTATTTATCCAAAATTCTTTAATTAGGGATCTCAAGGCTTGAAAATTTTGTTTATATTTATTGAGTCTATCGAAGAATTCCCATAATCCATTTCTATGAGGTGAGATTTCTTATTTTTATTCTTTACTATTATTAATGTAATGACACGTCATGTGACATTACTGTATTTTTTGTGTGAAGTGGAGCCCACACTCTCATATGTACTCATTAGACTCTTTCTAATATATTTTTTACTTGAATCATCCAATGTTCTTAGGCCAAGAATCTTCATAATGGGCCTAAATTATAGATTTATCATCATTTCAACATTTAGTTGACATCTTTTGTTCATTTAACTTCTCAAAAAACAATCTCCATATATTATTGGTATATCTATGACAAGTATTCTTAAGAATCTTATCAATCATTGGTTTCAAAATATTTTCATCAATATCAATAAAAAACTTAGGCTTTCTATGAAAAATTCTTGGAGATGTTCTCAATGGTAAATTAGCCCCAACATTAGGAATTTATTTAATATTGAATTGAGATGGGATAGATTCCATATCTTCAACTTGAAATTGAAAAAAAGACTTTCCTTCAAGTAAAGATGGGAAATATGGTGTACCTTCAACTTGAGATATGAAAGATTGTGTGCCTCCAACTTGAGATGTGAAAGATGATGTACCTTCTACTTGAGATTGGAAAGATGGCATGCCTTCAACTTGAGATGTGAAATATTTTATGCCTTCAACTTGATTTAAAATATTGAGAGCTTCCAACCTCAAGATTCAATTTCCTCATTGCATAAAGGTTTTCCATTTGTTTTTTATTAGATAAGTTGCATTTATTGGGTGCAATACCCATTACACAATGAGATCGAAGGCCCAGAAAAACACCAAGATCAATAGTAAATTATAGAGTCCAAACCAAAAAAAACAAAAACCAAAAAGATAACAGACACAACACACAGATAGCAGAGACCCAACAAAGACACATAGACCAACCCACTAATTGGTGACACCTTCCCATTTCTAAACGAGGAGATTTAAAACATCATCCCCGACCTAATTAGGAACCTAACCCTTGGTATTCCTGTCCACCTCCTCCTTGATGACATCAAAGAGAGTGACAACAGATCTATGGATGATATTAATGATGAAACACATCAGCCTAGTGAACTTCCATTCAAGTTTCTCCACCCACTCTCCCAACTTGTTGATGTCCTCTTTGCCGCTCTTCCTCTGAGTCATCTCTTTCTCTTTGGTCCTAGGATCCAAAGAGTGGGTGGAGTCCTCTTTGAGCATTATTTTTTAGGTATGAGAAGTGGATAGGACCTTCCATGAAATCCTCTTCCTCTTCAATAGTGTCCTTCTTACACTCATCTCTATCACCAGTCCACTCCGAGTTGCTAGAATTTTCATCCACTGGTGTCTCTTTCTTGTTCTTTACTAATATGTGAGACCTCCTGATGCTTTTTTTCTCTTTCCTTATGCCAATACTTGCAGCCACAATAGTGTCACCTTTGGAATCCTTTTCCGTAGCACTCTTTTGCTCACTATCCATGACCGACAACTCCACCTGGCATGTAATGTCTATTTTACCCTTCTTCTTTGTTGTTGGTCTATTTTTCAACTTGGTGGGGGTATTCTTAAGCTTGCACTGTCAGGTCACAGCCATGGAATAGGCCAACCCAACCCCCACCCTTCTTCTTTCTTGTTGGGGTTTTGGTTTAGGTGCCTCATGGGGTTCATTGTCTAGCGGGGGGGTATTCTCAAGATCGCACAGTTCCATTTCTTTCCTTTATACCACCAATTCCTTTTCTCTCTTAGATTGAGTGGATGTTTCATGTTCATATTTTATTGGAAATGATGTTAAATGTCTTCTTCTATGGTGTTCAATTTCCTACTTTCATGAATTATCCTCATTCTTTCTCTTTTTTATGATTTTCTTCCTCACACTCATCTAGTGTTAGAGTCTATTTTTATGGCATGATGATGAATTCTATAGGTATCATGAATAATAAATAGAGATTATTTCCATAATTGCATAATAGATAAATTTAATCTCAAACCAATACTTTAAATCTATCACTAGAGCCTTCAAAACCACTTTAGACACTTTTTAAAAATAATTGAAATCACTTGTACTTAGATTGTCACATGCTAAAACACTTATAACAACCAAGACACAATCATAATAACAAATGAAAGTGACTAAATAATTATAACATTTAATCCTTTTAATTTCTTAGGGTAGTCCAAATCAAAATATAGAGAGGTGGTGTCATTAGGGCACAAAATTGTAGGGAAATGAAGGAAATAGGACTGGCATAAGTTTCTTAGGACTATCATAGGTTAATTTACTAAGTTTATTAATCAATTAAAGATATATTGATTGAGACTTAATGCTATGGGTGTGTTAGGTAGGTACAATTAAAGATAGATTAATCACTATGTATGTATGGATGAATAGATAAAGAAGCACATGAAGAAGGGTCCATAAACATAATGAGAATTTATCAAATGCATAAAAGGATGAATTAGTTAGGTCATAATCCAAGAAGAGATTATACACCTACTTAACTTTCTTGGAGAGATAAATGTTCATGTGACTCACAACTCAATAACTCATGGCTAAGTGTAGGACTAGTTAGTGGCATAACAAAGGAATGAAAATATGAAAAGCATGTTGAATCATAATAATTATGCCATGTACTTTCAACATAAGATGTGTCATACATAGGTATACAAGTTATAAGTACATTATGTGTATTTTTCATAGTATATGTGTTGTAAGTTGAAGCATATGGAGAAGTACTCAAAAAAGTAGAATATGATGTACTTAAGTATGCTATTATTATTCTCCACATAAGAAATTTGTAGTATGTGTATAATTATCATGGAGAAGTGAAGTATGTGTATCTCTTCTAATGTACACATAAGGTATAAGTAAATCACTAGGGATAGAAGGAAGATGAATAACATAAGTTAATAATATATGATAGTCATTAGAAATACATAAATCTTAATTTAATACTGTATTACTATGAATGGTATGTGAACACGTCAAATTAACATTATGCATATTCATCCGCTCAGTAAATTGATTAAACGCAACAAATCCATTCATCAGGTAAATCAGGTCAATCCAAGGGTTTAATCAAATAATATCATTTCATCTCTCATAAATCATTTCAACCTTCATCTTGCATCATCCATTTAATTTAATAAATCAGGACTCCATTTAAATCAAATCCTAAATCATATTTCATCATTTTATAATTCAAATAAATCAATTATCAAAAGTCTCAAAAGTCAACTCACCTAATCAGCATTAAATCAGCATAATCATCATTAATTTCATCTAATCCTGATCTAATGTTAATCCCATCCCACTTGCATTATCTAGATCTAGCCACTTGCACAATAAATCAATTTTATTGATTTATTAAAACCTCATTTTCCCTCAACATGACAAGTCAAACAGGGCATTTATTGCTCTTCTTTCTTGTCCCCCTCTCAAAATTTATTGCAAATTTGAATTCAAAATTTCCCCTCTTGGGCACTCTTCCCAAATCTTGCACAACATCAACTAATCACATGATGACAAGTGTCCTCAACTCATTGGCTTATTTTTGATCCCACATTGGTCCCTCTTCAACACTTGGCATTTTGAAAATCTTTAAATAGGTGCTTCATCCTCAAGCAAATCCTTCACAATCTTCATGCAAGGTTACTCTCTTCATTTGAGATTTGATCTTGTTCATCATCACTCCATCATCTCCATTTGCATTTTATCATTTACACAACTTGAGCTTTGATCAAGGGTTGGGAAAGGGTCACTAGCACATGTGACACCAATCCAACATGGAATAAGTGTTTATCTTGCTTTTAAAATGTCTTCTTAATGCTGTTTTTGTTACTTGTGGCATTTCTTTAGCATAGATATTCTATTTCATGGAGGTATTTGCAGATTTGTGTGTTTAGATTAACATTTCTAATGAGTATTTGAAGTGGTCTTACATGCAGATTTAAGGTACTTCATCTTGGCGCTAGAAGGAGGGCCCAACCATCACAAATTTTAGTGTTTTGCTGTGTGTACTTACTGCATTAAATCAATGTGTGTTTCTTTTAAATGTTATGGTAGCATTTTGTGATCATCCAAATCTCAATATATTGGTTTCCTGTTGGTCGCTTCATTATTTAGGCATTTGATGCTACCATCACAAACGACCACATTTGCCTCATCAAATTGCTTTAACCTGCATAATCAGACGTTGAAATGTTGCTGCCATATTTGCATTTCAGATTATTGAGCCAGCAAATTTATATCCCGATCGAACGTGCTTATATAAGCTGGTAGAGTAAATGTTGGTGTCCTTCTATAGATCTGGTAGGTCGCCTATGTTCTTTGTTTTCTTTTTCTTTTCTTTTTTATGGCCACGGGCTTGCCTTAACTGATGCCTAAGATAGCAGCCAATGACGCTATGAATGCCTTTTGCTATGTTAAGATTTCTACTTCAAATGGAATTTACAAATCGCTCGTAATGCACATGCTGAACTTGTTTTACCTTTTTGTTCGGCCAAAAATCTCTATTAAGACTGCTCCGTAGGTAGATCACAAGTGTGGGCATTGGGCGCAATCTGCATTATTGCTTTATTTCCTATTCTGCCCATATTCAAATTGCATCTACCAATCTCCATTGTAAATAAGTAGTAGGAGACCACTTTCAAGCCATGGGTCCACTGAAAACAAAAGTTGCAGTCCTCGAATGTAGCACCCACCAATCTTAATGACCATTCTTTTTGCAGAGTTGCGTGTTCTTTCCAAGGCGAGTTGCAAGGAATAGCCTTAGTATTTGTTCGCTGGCCTGAGAGCCTTAGTTCATTGTCCATATTTATGTGTCTGGCTGAGTCAGATATGTAGATCAAATAGTATTACATTCTGGGCTTTGTTTGAAGAATTTTAAGGTTGAACATTATGCATTATGCTTGTCTGAAGATGCACGCTGTCCAACACTGCAATGAATACAGATTCATTTCATTTTAAAAAATCAGTGGGCGCCAACTATTAAAGCTGCTTGAAACTTCAGATTGTTTAATACTTTTTCTTGAGAGCTACGAAGGATATACATAGCTAGCCATGATTATCCTTTCTTTTGACACGCCATTTTCTTTTAGTCGGTTACAACCCACCACTATTGAACATCAATCTGTCGGGTTTTTATGGTTGCTTCCATCAAATCAGTCCACATAAAAAAAAAAAAAGAAGTAAATCTAGTAGTCTATTGATGGTATATTTTATCATTGATAACATAAATATGTTGAGTATTTCATTAACTGCGTCCATTGTAGAAACACTCAACTTTATGATCAACTAAAGAAATGATGTCTTCAAAACACAAATCAATATAAAATTCTTTGAGTGATTATATAATTGTTGCTGTTGCATCGGCCACTGGGACACTTGCATTCAATTGAGAATTAATAGAACTCATTCATATCTTGGTGCTTTAAATTGGAGTAATTATCGAATCCCAACATATTCTCAGCTCTTTAAGCTCACTGTGAAATGTTCATGCAGATTTTAATTAAGATCTTGCTGACTTTAAAGAAGTGGTTATTTATTCTTATCATTCTGGGAATATATGGGATGTTCTTAATATTTCATTTTAATTTTGGCAAGAGTGGATTATTGGTAAGGGAGACTTTTTCTTTTCTTGATTGTCTTGACTAATAATTATTTTAAAACTTTGCTTTTGTTAAAAATCAAGATCTTTATTGATGCTTTATCACTTGAAATTGTTTTTACTTGAAATGCTTGAGAAGCAAATTTAATAAAATCGTCTTTGGTTTGAACAAGGTACAAAGGCAAATTGAAGGCGAATAGGTACAAAAGCGAACAAAGGAAAAGCGAAGGAGGTACAAACGAACAACGAAGGTACAAGTGAAGGCGAAAAGGTGCAAAGCGGAAAAGAGAAGACTATTAAATGAAAACCAAGGAGGGGAATTTCTTTTTTTTGAAAACACAATGTGTTTTTAAACACTTTAGTGTTTGATCAACACTACTTCACGAAATTGTTTTCCTTTTCGTTTTAGAACACTAGTTTTCATTTGGGGCTAAAACGAACAATTTTATTTTCATTGCAAAGGGCTTAAAACGAACCTTAGGACACACTTACTAGATTTCGTTTTGGGTTAAAAAATTGGACAAGCAATCTTCATATTTCATTTGGTGCTTAAAACGAATTCACAATTGCTTTGAAGGGTATAAAACGAACAAGTGTTTGAATTGTGTGATTGTCTTTTGAGTACGTATCCTCTCCCCTTGCGCTTCGTGCGATCTAGGGTGCAAGAGAAACACTCAAAATACATTTTATTGCTTTGAAACACTTCAAATTGGGCTTAAAAATTGAACATCTTGTGCGAGTGTGAGTAGGGGCATTTTCGCGTACATTCTCTTTCTTTGTGCCATCAAAGATCGATTGAGTTACGGATTGTGTCTTTGCTCGCTTTTGTTTATCTTAGAGGGCCTGCCTTGGGGGAAAAATACTCACCCAGCGGCTTGACTCAACGGTAACACTCTAGAAGCCAAGATTATTTCAGCGGGGATATAAATGAGGGTTTTGGTTAGCAGCCATAATCGCGGTTGGCTCCGACAAGATGGATCGAAGGGGACTCTTGCGTATGGAGTCAATCTCCTGAGCAGGAAAGTCCTTACTAGAACCCATGTGCTAGGAATTTGCCAAAATCCTTAATCTATTTGTTGGTGCAGAGCGATGGATTACGAAGCCACCCTCTTCACGGTCTTCTAGTAGAGATGGAAAGCCGCGCCATGGGAGTTTCATGGGTGTTGATGCTTAGCTGCCCGATTGGCGTTAATGAGCGTGGAGAGCCAGTGGGGTCAAGCATCTAACCATCGCTAGGGATAGCGTATTTGGACTTGTCCAAGTGGGGACTCAACAAACATTGTCTATCACATCCATAGGGCTTGTAATTATTCTTTGTTTGAAAACACAGTGTGTATTCGAAAACATTTTGCAAACAAACATTCAACATGGTTCTCAAAATTTCAAACCCTCTTTAAGAAAAATATCATTGACTCAATCCATATGTTACTGCTTTCCCTGCGGATTCACGTTCGTAGAGGTTCCTAAGCATTGGATTATATCTCAATTTGTCTTCTTGAGTAAACAATAGGAAAACCCTTGCCTTAAGTTCATTGAATTTCCACATAAAATATCTTGTGGGGTTTAAAGAAATTAAGACATTGGACATATTAGTTTGAAACTTTAATCAAAGAGAGTGTTTTTGGTAAAATAAACTCATTAAGCAAATATAACAAATTGGACCCCACACATGTGCTTGATATCTCTTGGTCATATTGGTCTTTTGATTGCTCTTAGAAAAAAGTGTGTTCTTCAATACCTTGGCCTAGTAAACAAAGTCTCTCTAAGTCTCTTAGGATCATCAAAACTTTCACCTATCTTCCAAACATTCATCAATTCATCTCACCAAAAACAACTTTAAGAGCTTTGAAAACATCATTACCTAGACTTGGGTACATCCTTAAACCAAATCAAAATCATTTGTTTAGTTAGATGTATGGGAATGCATCATTTTCAATACATTTAATTAAATTAGCAATCCTTTGAATAAATTCATCCTAAGATAACATCCAACATCTTAGGGTTTACAAGTTCATCATCCAAATCAACCAATCAAAATCAAACCCTAAGTCTAGCACTGATACAAAGTTCCTAAACGTTTGTCATTCATATCATTTACACATTTCATCCTCCATCTCATCATTGGTCCTAAGAATCTTAGAGGTCACTTTCGCAATAAGGTCATAACACAAGAGGAACATGGAATATACACTTGATCCATACATCTTGGGCAATCCAAATCAGTTGAATCTTCAAAGCCTTGCAATGCCTATCAATTATCAAAATCCATTCATAGGATCATTTCCTTCGACAAATGTCAATGGTACAACAAGTGTGGGTATGCCCAATCTGAATTTTGGAACACATCTCCCCATGATAGATTTCAATCAAAGTCCAAACTTACAAGTCTATCCTCCAAACAATAAATGCATGAGCCTTGAAACGAACAATGTCATTCCACCAAATCCCTACAAACCAAATGTGGATGTACCAAGTGCAACTTTTCGAAACATGAATCCTAACTCGGAAAACTTTGGAAAAATGATTCCCAATACCAACAATGTTCATCCTATCATGCCAAATCTAAACATCATCCCATATCAGAACATTATCCAAAGTCAATTTTCCCATAATCCCATTCAAAAACCGCAAGTAGGCATCCTAAATCCGCTTAAACAAGAGCCAAATCAACTATCTCAAGTGAGTCAAGATCAAAATCAAGAACAAATTTGGAGAGATCAAATTGCGGAACTTTCCAAAATAGTTGAGGCATTGCGCCAAGGGAAATCTCCACCACCATTACCTACATCATTCCTTGGTTTAGGGCTTCCCCCTTTACCTAACACCAATCACGCCATCCAAATCAATCCACCTAACATCAATCAAACCATCACAACAAATCCTTTGAATATACCATCGACATCGCACCAACAGATGGTATCTAATCAAACAACAACATTGATCCCAAATCGAAATATGGTCTCCCAAGGGCCTATCACTTCGTTCATCCCAATCATCCCTAACACTTCAATCATTCCAAATGCCACTATCACACCCATCACATCTCAACCTCTCACTACCATGATCACTCCGAGCGTATCTCAAACACTTGTCACTACATCCAACATGATTCTAAATCCACCACCACCCCCACCACCACCAATTTCCACCACATCAATCCAATACAACGTGACATTACAAGCTGCTTTTCAAAAGGGATTCCAACAATATCTAGCCATGCAACAAGCAACACAAGTGAAACAAGTGAAACAATCCTCTCAAGTTTCCCAAGCCTCTCAAGCTACCCAACCAACACGAGCACAAACACAAAAGATGATAACTATTGAAAACAAGGACCAAGATCAATCCATCACTAAGCACACGTTTACTTCATCCAATGATCAAATCGACATATGTCGAGAGTCACTTTTGAATCTCGATCAAAATCCACCAACAAAAATCGACAATGAGCCAATTCAAGAAATATCAACATCACTTGACTCTATGGTCGAAGACATTCACAATCTCTCCACCACAATTTTTGAAAACAATGATCAAAACCTCTCCATCAAGGAGCACATTGAGGATATATCTACACAATCCGATGATCAACTCACCATACATCAAGAGCCACTTTTTAGTGATCTCTTTCAAGGAGTGTTGGGATTATTTGATCCCATTGACATAATGCACGAACCATCAACCAATGATCATGATGAAAATGTCTCTACATCGTCTTACGAGTTAGAGGACATATCTCAAGAATTTATTCCAAAGAATGATCAAAATATTTCACCAAAGTCTAGTAATGGTCCTTTTCAAAACATGTTGATCCCCTTCGACCGCATGGTTACAGATACTGAAAGAACCCTAAACTTGAAACTTGAGGATATTGAGCCACTTACCATGTATAATGAAGATATCCAGGCACCATTTGTAAGCAATTCATCCTTTGG
>VDFB02268661.1:0-42392 GCA_007258455.2 Sequoia sempervirens
ATGTCAGTGCAAGTTATGATGAAATATGTTAGAAATTAATTTATTATGGAATTAAGAAATTAGACTTTGACAAAAAACAATATTAGATTAGGTAGATTAATTTAATATTGATAAATTATGATTGAAGACAACCAATAATTTGTCTATAATTACGATACAATAGAAGATGCAATTGTAGTGTTTAAAGATATTGTTATAATGTTGTCATATAGATGCTCTCAGGATAATCCTAGATTTTTTAAATGAATTAGAGTTAGTCCTTAAATACATCGCCCTATCATGTAATTTAAAATAACTTATGTTTTGGTTGGATCATAATGATTAGTAAGATAGAGAAACATAGACCTAAACTGAAAAATTTACATTTAAAAGCTCAAGGTTCGTATCTACATATGCAAAAATATCCAAATAAATTCCAAATTTTATTAAGATAGTGAATGATTAGATGTGAAATTAGATCCAAATCCTAAATAAAATTAATTATCAACTTTTACATAAAATACAATTTCAACACTAATCAACTCATAATATGAAAGTATATTAAAACATCCCAAAACCATTACCATGGTCGAGTACATTATTTATTTTTTAGTTTTTTTATTAAAAAAAAAGAAGCTTAACGTGCCCAACAACTAGCATGATACGATCATTCACAATCCCCTTTTTTTTAGTTAATAAAAGTTTGAGCTTTTTATTAAAATAAGACAAGTTTAACGTGCCCAACAAGTGTATGAGTCCTTTCTCTAGGCAAGACAAAATTCAAGGCCATAGTTTTGTTTTGTTTTAGTGAGAGAAAAGCTTTGACGTCATATGTAAGTCCAAATTTGAATGAGCCTCCTTTCCCTTGAACTTTATGCTTCGCCCACTAACTTTTAGAAAGATCAAAATGTGCTGAATCCATCCTTTTCACTTTTACCAAAAGGTCTTTTGCTTCTTGTGCACACAAAGGTAATGTTTGTACAATAGCATGATAAGGGTACTTACAATGACCCCACGCCCAAACACACCCATGGGGCCTAACTACTTTACTTGAAAACCTTTTCTAAGTGATAATTGAAATGTCCAAAGGGGGTCTATAGTTAACTCACCTAGTGAGTTTTAGGGTTAAGTACCTAGAAAATATTGAGTGTTAGGGTGCACCGTGTACCATAATAGAGATGAAAATTTATCTTTTCACTTTTAAAAATATTTATCAACTCCAATATAGAGTCAAGACAATATCCTTAGCTTCCTCAAAGATATAGATAGGGGCCCTTAGGGCCTAGGGAAGCTCCAATTATTGAGGGAGGGTCAACAATATAGAGTCGGGCTTGCCTGGCCCACCACCCTATAGGCGCTAGGTGGGGGCCGCTGTGAGTGGGCCGCTTTAGGGGGGAATCATTGTGAGCTATTGGGGCAAAAAATTTCCAAAGCAATATTCATGACACACATTTATGTAGAGTTATTCAAGCTTTGAGAGAACAAAGTACTAATGCAATCACGAATATCATCTTCCAACAATAATTTGTGCAATAGGAGCAACAAGGATACCAAGCGGGAGATTTTGTGTTATATGGATGTGCAAGGTATAATGTAGGAGGAGGTGGTCAAAATGTAGGATAATCACACTTAATTAAGGGAGAGGGACCGATGGTGGTGAGGGCTATGTTGTACGAGGGGTCCATGTTGGCCAATTTTTTTTTAACATGATAGGACATAATTTTGATTTAACATGAACCTGTCCTATCATATTAATAGAAATATTTGAAAAAAAATGGTTCTTTTATTGCTATTAAGTGGGGCCCAGGTTACCACATACTATACCCACAACACAACCCCAACCCACAATCGACCCCTCTCCCTTATATCTTTTTATAGTTGTGGTTGTGGTGAGTTAGGTTACACTTTTTGTTTTATGGATATTGAAATGAAAATTACAAAACATGAATGTATAGTTTTGCACAATTTAAATCTAATAACAAAGTCACACAAATGACATGTATCATAATGTGATACCAAAAAAGAAACTTGTTGAAACCTTAACATGGAGTGATGTAGGTGAGTCAAGCAAAAAGGCTACCATAAAGGACTATGTGATCATACATATAACTAGAAGCTTAAAAGGTAAGGAGAAAATGAATAAAATGGATGAGGCCTTAAGTTGAAATATCCTACAAAATCAACCCATGTAGATCAAATAGTTGTGCAAATGTTGCACACAACCCAAAAAAACTAAGAAGTGGCCTAAATTGTGTGATGAGTTGAAGGTTAACTATGCAATCCTCAATCTCCTTCACAATGAAGGAATTTTGAAAAGTTCAAAAAGAATCTTTTGGAAGCCTACTAATCTATAGGATCACACTAAGACTCCATTAAATTCTAGCGAACTAGATGAAAAGCATTTTCATGTTAGAGCAAAGGTATGGCATGGAAGTTGTTTTACCTTTATAAATTAATGGGTTCTTACTTCAAGATGTTCTTGTAAATATTAGAGCTAAAGTAAATACCATAAGAAAATAACACAATAAGCCATGGGTTGGTATACACTATGTAATTCCCACATGTACTATATAATACAAAAAATAAACCTAATTGACCTATTAGCTTACTACATGATGTAGAGAGCAACATTGAAGGCATCAATTTTAAAGTTGAATTTGAAGTAATTAAAATGGTGGATGAAGAAATAAATTGTGCACTCTTGGGATGACCGTTTTATTTCCATGCTAAAGATGATATGCACGTTTGATAGCACATCTTGAGTTTTAAGAATGAAAAAAGTGAGTGGTCATTCCATTAGAACACTCCAATAACATAACATTTATAGAGATGACACACTTTGAATATTTTTTTGGAGTTAACAAGGGAAAATTAGATGACATAGAGCCATATTTTCAAGGCATTCTCTAGTGGGGTAGTGCATCAAAATTTGACTTTGACACTTATTTGGAGAGATGGTTGCTAGTAGAACATGAGCTTGTAGCAAAGAATTATATCGTGGATCAATGCCCTATTAGGTGTGCACTTGTCAGAGTTGCACAAGATATAAAAGCACTTGCTTGATACATCAAAAGAGTTTAGTTACCAATGATGCACTATACAATTTCCATTACTAGTCTAAAAATCATGTGTATGTATTGATTTTATTGCATTTCAACCATACTATTCTTTAATGGGACCATAATCTTGTAGAATATTGCATGACTCTATGGAGTGAAGGTATCCCAAGGGGATTAACTATCTTAGTACCATCACATTCAGTCTATAACACATTCAAACCTAGTAGTGGGTGGTGAACTAATCTAAAGCCACCAATTTGTCAAAGTTTTGTGTTTCATCTATCTATTGATTCTAAACCCCTAGAACACAAAGAACTCTATGATATACTAGAGAAATTATTGTAGAATAGCATATTGCAATACATGTAAATACATTTGTAGTGTAATTGTTGTCCCTTTTCTATATACTATACTATTGAATAAACAAGACAACTAAGAGGGGGGTGAATCAGTTGTAGAAAATTAAAAGATCAAAACCCTCAATAGTAATCAGATCCACATACATTCATTAAACCCTTATTATGTTAAAGTGATTAAACATGAAATGCAGATAACATAAATTGAAATAACACCACACACAAGAGAACACTAGAATTACGTGGAAAACCCAATAAGGGAAAAACCACAATGAGGATTAGCTCACAATATAAGTAATTGCAAAACCAGTACAAGGGCTCACTACCAAAATAGGACACATAGTCCAGAAATGCTCACAACGAGGGCTCACTGACATAGAAAGAACACAAGAACATAGAAGAGAAATGTTACACAGAGAACAACTTCTCAATGCAACAAGGAGTCCACCATAATTGCTCCAACAATCTCGTAGCCTTGCATGAAAGATTTTGGACACCTTCAGCTCACTGCCTTCAAGAATCCAATACTTGAAACTCGCACTGCTCTACTCAAATTCACATCACACACAACACTCGCATCGATCTCGCATCTATATTGCTTCTCTCTCTTACATCTCACAACATCGCCACTCTTATTTATATCAACCTCAACCTTGAAAACCTTCTTGAATATCGGCAACTATCCATTACACTTACAAATTCAAATTAGGTCGGTTCCTAAACATTCTCGCAGTGGATAGGAACGAAGGTGACCCAATATAAATCCTTAATTAGGACCCAAATAGATCCTAACACATCTCAACATGCTTTCATAAGTCTCACAAGTGGTGTTAACACAAGGTCAACCAATACCCATGCAAAACACCATAAACATTAAGTACAAAGTTCCTTAAATCAATTTGAAACTTTTAGAAAAAAAAAATCACTTGAACACAATCTAGAATAATCTTCAAACCACTTGAGATTCATCAAACACTTTATCCAAACTTGCATCATATAAATACTTGAGCTTAGAACAACTGGTAAACCTTATTCACACACTGATGCATGAAGCACACACTGTACTATACCAAATCAAGTGAAACCTTGAAATCTGAAAGATACAAACTATATAAACAACTTCCCAAATCTGTATAACCTGAAGCCAAACTGCGAAGAAATGCGGAGCAAATACATTTCTCCCAGGCCACAAAAAACATCACTGAAAAACTGATTCACGCACTGATGAAAATATCTTGCACTGTACACCAATCAAGAAACCCAAATTATGAATATAGCAACTTCTAACAACCTTGAACAACATACCAGATCCACATAGGCATAGCATCAACACAAAAGAAATGCATAGCACAATACCAGAGCACGTTCTAAACACTTGCACAACACTATTTTATCTATCTATCAAATTTTCTCAAAATAACTTGGAAACCAACTACCAAAGACATCATCTCAACTCATTACTTCATTCCAACACATCTTCAGACACTACAACATAAAGATAGCTCCATGTACTCACAACACTTCCTCAATATCTCAACTATACATGCACAACCCGCAACAACCCATTTTCCTCCTTTTCACAATTTTCTCAATATCCTCAACATCTTCATCAATCAACAAACTTCATCAACACATAGTTGACATCAATGACAACACTAGTTAGTAGAAAAGCCTGTTGAAACCAATGACAACACCTTCATACTTGCAACAACTACATGTATGCACTAGTTTGTGAAAGCCTTGGGTGTCATGGCACTCCTTTGGTATTAACAAAAGAAATTATGTTGGAAGTTAATAGTTGGGTCTAGACACCTAAAATGTTTCCTTTTATTTCTTCCATCATCACACCAAATCTACCATGCATGTCTTTTTCTAACACTAATTAACTTTGACCATTTTATAATGTTAATTATATAAGTCCCGATTATTTAAATAGCCAAGCCAACCCTTCTTCCAAAAGTAGTTGAATAAATTACCTTTATTTATTTATTTAATTTATCCAGTTCAACATTTCTTCTGATTAATATCATTGTTGGAATGGAAGTTTCTTCGAGGGGAGCATTTGTTTCAAACTTGCAGGGAGAGGGAAAACTTTGTCTTGAGACTAGCATTAATAGCGATCGGTCTGTTGATTGCAAGGGGGTTTCTAACGGTTGTCTTATTACTTGTTTACCAAGTGGGCCATCTTTTTTGGATACCAAGTCCCCTATTTTGGTTCCTTCAAAGGTGTCAAATTTTGGGGCTTGACCTATCTTGGAGGGGGCCCCCAAGGAATCCTTTGTGTTGAACACTTTTGGAGACTAAGAGGGGGTGAATCAGTCTACACAAAAACTTAACCTCTTCTAGAACTTGAAAATTTTAGCACAACTCAAACTCCTTTAGCAGATAAAGATAGAAATTTAAGCAAAGTGGTAACACAGAAGATTATAGCAATTAAACTCTTTAACACCTTCAACAAAAAAACCAAAGATATAGCAGTAATCAAATCAGCAACATAGAGATGGAAATAAAGAACACACACATACACAAGGAGACACCAAATTTACGTGGAAAACCCAATGAGGGAAAAACCATGTTGAGAGTTAACTCACAATATAAGGCTCACTACCTTAGAGCAAGATACAAAAGGAATTGCAGCACTAAAGTACCAACCAACTCTAGGAGAAAGATACAAGGACCTGATGAGATTCACTATCTTAGGGAAGGATATAAAATGATTTAAAGAGAATAACAATGATTTTCAACACAACACTCTATTGACTGAGGCATTCAAGCACAATTGATCTTTCTTTTTAGAAACTTTAGTACTATCTCTGCTAGATATTCAATATAGCTTGGATACACACTTCTTCAGAATTGTACACATTTCCATATTATTGCATCTGAAAATGATCTTGCATTTAAAATCTACCACAACACTTCAATTCTTCAATTAAGTCATATAGGAAGAGAATAAACAATGAATATAACTAGTCATCCATCAAAGCATAATCTAGTCTTATCCCAAAGATAGAGAGAAACAAAACAATCTTAGCACTTCTTTCAATGTGATCCAAAAATATTTACATGCAGACGCACATCAACCTACGTTGGCATCAAGGAAACGTGTGGATAAAGCATTGAAGCATACACTCAGTCAGACCATAAACACTCTTTCAATTGAATTTACTTGATACGGTCCCAAACAAGATAGGTAAAGACCCAAATCTATCATGACACATATTCCATTGCTAGCGTAGACCCCCAAGCATGCGATGCAAGCAAAGGAACTAACCCTATCAGCTAGATATCCACTAATAACCTAGAAAGCCAACTCAAGACACAAAGTGGCACCAAAGCAACCAATTAGCAACATGTAGATCACATAGGGATGTTCCTTGAACATCCAACACCACTTTCATACACTTCTCTCATACTTTCATGCCATCAATAGTCATCGCAGATCAAATAGGCACAAAAAGCTTTGTTCAAGAAACACATAATACATAACTAAATGATGTAACATTTATAGACTAACTTGTAGACCACTTCAACACATGAGATTAGAATTGAGACATTGCACAGGAATTGTGAGCTTATTCACCAAGCTACAGGAGTAGAGACATCGATGTCACAAAATGCAGAGAATTTCCTAGACCAATCTAGACAATTAGAAACACTTCCAACCTTTTACAATTCATAGAACTCTCCTCGGCAACACAGGTGACCTGAAAAGATAGGAGTTGAACGTACATAGAGAACTAACATTGAGTACCAGATCGTAATACTAGAACTACAACAGCGGAGGAATACGAAGCATTCTCCCAGATAGACTTCAATGTAGCTTCCTAAACCAAAAACACTTGAACATGTGGAGACCAAGAATTCCTTTTAGCAACACATATATTATCAGGAAAATTAGGAGAGAGAAAGAAACATATTGTAAACCTTCAGTAACATCTCTCTAATATATTCATGCTTATTATCCTCATCTTAATGCTTCTAATCCTCATCTAAATTAAATCACCTCTGATGATAGTAATAATGCAATATATAAACATCAAAAAACCTTTGATAAGGCATGACATACAACCATGAAATTCTTCAATTATTCTCTTCTTTGATAAGGCATGACATCACCAATGTTAGCCCAGACTTAATATAACAAATACAACCAATGTCAAGGACTAACATGTAACTCGAGTGTAAACATCAATAACTAAAAATCAGTGTAGTCAATAGTTTCCAACAATCTCCTTAGTGTTAACATCAATGACAATTATCAGTCTTGACATCAATGACAACAACAAAAACATCAGTGTTGAGATCAATGACAACAACTACCAACACTTTGGTCTTGGGAATTGTCAGTAAGGTTTGTTCTTGAGGTCCTCGTTGCTAATTTCTACGATCATATTTGCTCTGGAGGGTCTATTGTTGGTTCAAAATGGTCAGATATTTTTGGTGCTAAACCAAAAGGAAAAATCTCCTTGCCTTTGGTGGGCTTTCTTTCAAATCCTTCTACTAGTGATTTTTCTATTTCTGTTCTGGACTAAATTGTTGAGAAAAGTATGTCCAATATGGATATTTCGTTAGTTGGTAAGTTTTTGGGCCTCATCAAACATTGAGATGGTTCGATCTTTCATCATTTAGAGATGGCAGTCTAAGGGTCAGGTTGATGTGGTTGTGATGGTGAAAGGATTTTTTTCTTTCTTTCACTTGTGAAGATGATTTGTTGTGTGCTCTTATTGGAGGCCCTTGGATTATTGGCAAGTCAACTCTCATGTTGAAAAATAGGAACCAAGGTTATTCCTAATGTCTGTTCTTTTTCTTCAACCCTGGTCTATGTTAGACTTCCTGGTCTTCCATTGGAGTTCTGGGATGAGGAAATTTTTAAAGGGATTGCGAATACTTTGGGAACTTTCTCTCCATTGATTAAACTACTTATTTCAGGAAGTGCTTGGTGTATGTTTGCTTTTGTGTTAGTGTTGAGAAACTATAGACTTTCCTTCCTCGGTTAAGATTAATTCTAATTTGGGTGTTTGGAACCAAGTGGTGGAATTTGAGTCCATCCATTTTGCCTATTTCTTGTGTAAAAATGGGTCATTGGGCTAATAAATGACAAAATAAGACTCAAAAACCCCCTCTTAAGGAATGAAAGGAGACAGGGTGATTAGGTATCTCAAATACTAAGGATGCTCACATGTCGAGCTTGGGGGATGTTAATAAGGTTAAGTGTTCATGTACTAATTTAGTTGTTGTTGATCAAACAAATCTATCCAAGCCTATGAAAAAGGTTGTTCTTGAGGAGGTTCAAATTGGAGTTGCTAATTTGGAGATTTTTGTCAATCAAGTGGAGAGTGTGCCTTCTTTAATCCCTAAGGATGGTATTATTTTTGGAAGATGGTGTTCATTTGGGGGATGTTGAGGTTGTGTAGGTAGTGGGTGTTCGTCTATGTGGAGGTTTACCTCCCTCTCAAGAAGGGAATCTAGCTTTTGTTGAAGTTTTTTAAGATTTCCATGTTCTTAGCAAGGAATTCTTGTAGTTAGTAAATAGTGAGCCTTTGGCACTGAATCCCCCTCTATTAGGTCCCTCTTCTAGGATTGTTGAGGATCCCCCAATTGTTTTGGTTAAAGGTAGGAATAGACATAAACCATCCTCTCCTCTGAGAGTTATTACTAAGAATAGGCAGAGAATGAACTATGGTTTAGAAACTAGGGGGAAAGGAGTCCCTTTGTCTCAAAATATCAAGGAGAAAGAGAGAAAAATGGAAATTACTGATGGTACCCAAAAAACTCTATTTGAAATGTGCTTGAAAAGCACACCTCAAAAAATCTTATGAAGATTCTTTCATGGAATATTTGAAGGTTAAATAACCCTCATAAGTATGATCTTATTTCCAATTTGGTTAGGGATCATAGGCTTGATATTGTTCTTATTCAGGAGACTCAAATGGTTAGTGATAGGTTGGA
This sequence comes from Sequoia sempervirens, assembly GCA_007258455.2. Lineage (NCBI taxonomy): Eukaryota > Viridiplantae > Streptophyta > Pinopsida > Cupressales > Cupressaceae > Sequoia > Sequoia sempervirens. The sequence goes on from VDFB02268661.1 coordinate 9,347, forward strand.
AAAAAAATAAAAAACCTTTTATTCAAATATTGTGGTCTCCATAGCTTTGATGTTGTTAGGGCCTCTAGTCGCATTGCCACTTTTTGGAATCCTGAGGTTTTTCAAGGTACTACTCTTTTTGGAGACCCTAATCACATTGCTACTTCTTTTAAGCATGTTCATGATGATTTTTCCTAGATCATTTCTAATATTTATGCTCCCAATACCAAGTGTGCGAGAAAAAGGCTTTGGTATAGCTTGAGCAGCTTTAAATCCCATTTCAACACAAGAAGTGCTTGGTCATGCGAGATTTTAACACCCCTCTTAATGATCAGGAGGAAAAGGGTGGTTCCCAAATCTCTTATGATAGTAGATTTTATTTTATGAACTTTATCAATAATCATGCTCTATTAGATTTAGACCTCCAAGGGGTTGCTTTTACCTTGTCTAATATAATAGTTGGTGATGCTCTTATTCAGGTGAAGCTTGATTGATCTCTCCTTTCTCCAGATTGGTTGCATTCATATTCTTTCTCTCTTTCTACCCTTACTAGATTGGGATCTAATCATTTTTTCTCTTTATTGACGGACTTGTTGGGGCATAAAAAGCACTTCCCTTTCAGATTTGAAAAGATGTGGATTAATCACCTGGATATTAGAGATAAAATTCATTCCTGGTGGGATATTAAGGTTGATGGCTCAACCATGTTTAGAGTGGCTAAAAATTTGGCTTTTGTTAAATATAATGTTCAGAAGTGGAACAAGTCCTCTTTCAGACAGATTTTGATAAAAAAAATTTGATTAACAAGTAACTTGATAGTTTGCAACAGACTACTCAAGTCTCTGGTTATGATACCCTTGTCATTGAACAAGAAAACTCCTTATTATCTCATTTACATGTTCTCATCTCGAGGGAAGAATACTTTTGGAAGCAGAGATCGAGGGCTATTTGGATGCAAGATGGTGATAAAAACATGAGATTCTTCCATTTTTCCATGTTGAAACACCGATCTTCTAACCGTATCAAATTCATCCATAATAATGGTCTGGTGTTGGACAAGGAGGAGATAATGCAAGTTGCTTTATCTTTTTTTGCTAATCTATTATCTGATGATTTTGATTTGGATTCAGATTTGCCACTAATTCCTTCTTAAATGTTATTCATGGGGCTATTTCGATAGATTTTAATGGAAAGATGGTTTGCATTCCTTCAACTTCTCAAATCAAACATGTCATGTTTTCTTTTGAAGGAAATAAAGCCCCTAGTCTGAATGATTTTCCCATATTTTTTTCCAAATCTTTTGGGATACTATCTTTAAGGATGTTTCAAATGCCACGAAAGAGTTTTTTGGGAGCATTAAACTTTTGAAATAATGTAAGTCTACCTTTAATGTCCTTGTTCCTAAGAAGCCTCGAGCTTCTTTTGGTGATTTTCACCTGATTAGTTTGTGCAATTCTATATATAAAATCTTCTCTAAAGTGTTGGCATTGAGATTGTAGGTGGCTCTTCCCCAAATAATTTCTTTGCAACAAAATGGTTTTGTTCCTGGTCAATAGATCCTTGATTCCATTCTCATAGTTCACGAAAATATCCACTCTTTGATTGTTAATAAGAAAGTGATATTTTTGCTTAAACTAGACCTTATGAAAGCTTATGATAGGTTTAATTGGTATTTTTTGTTAAAAATCCTGAGAGCCTTTGGCTTTGGTAATAAGTTTCTTCAGCTTGTTTGGCAATTGATCTCTTCTTTGAAGTTCTCTATCTTAATCAACAACTCTCCTTCTGGTTTCTTCAATAGTTTAAGGGGTTTTCAAGGCAAGGTGACCATATCTCTCCTTTCCTTTTCATTATCATTGTTGAGGCCTTGTGAAAATTTATTTAAAAGGTGGTTCATGATGGTTCCCTTATGGGTTTATCCCATTCATCTAGTAATTGGATCTGTTGACATCAACAGTTTGTTGATGATACTATCATTTTAGGGGAGGTTTCAAGGCTAAAATTGTCCACTCTATCATGCTTAAGTACAAATCTACTTTGGGATAGAAAACTAGTCTTCCTAAGAGCACCATTTTCTTTTTTAACACTCTTGAATTGAGTGAGTGTAGAATTGTAAGGATCCTCCAGTGTGAAGTTGGGGAGCTTCCTTCTTCTTATCTAGGTATTCCTTTATGCTCCAACTTTTTTTTTGAGTCCTTTCGGAGGGGAATTATTGATAAATTTAATTTTAAGCTCATTAGTTGGAAGGGTGCTTTACTTAGCTAGTCTGGTAAAGTCCAATTAATTAAAGTTACCCTCCAAAATCTTTCAGTTTATGCAATGAGCCTTTTCTATATTCAGGTAGGAATTTTTTAAATAAGATTGAGAGAATTCAGAAAAACTTCTTGTGGTCTGGGGCTAAGGATAGGAAAAGGATGCACCTTGTTTCTTGGGAAGAAGTTTGTAGGCCTAAGAAGTTGGGTGGTTTGGGTATCATAAAAATAAGAGAATTTAATTATTCCCTACTAGCCAAATAGCTTTGGAAACTTCTTTCTAAGAATAATGAATAGTCACAGATCCCTTCCAGGAAGTATCTTCAGGGGATTGATCGGTTCAAAGATCTTCATTTAGTTGATTTTGTTCCTCCTTCTAGTTTGACTCTATGGAACTTCATGATGAAAGCGAGATTTTTTATTACTAAGGGCTCAATTGGACCTTGGGAAATGGGCGACATATTTTTTGGGATGATTGGTGGATTAGGGAATGACCCCCTTAAAGATGAGCCTTGGGCGAGCCCTTTTAGAGATTTGTGTATTCAATCCTTTGGTTGGTAATTGGAAGAATATTCAAAGTGTTCATTCGGGCCTTTCTACTCTTCAATTTTTTCTTTCTTCGGTTCACTTTCCAAACTCCCCCCATGTTGATTGGGTGGTTTCGCATTTCTCTTCCTCTAGGAAATTTTCTATTACTTCTTCCTTTAACCAATAATGTGACTTTTTTGGTCCTCCCCCTTTTGGGTGTCTGTGTGGAATCCCAAGTTGATCCCCAAAATAAATATTTCCTTCTAGTTATTGGGTCAAAATAAGGTGCTAACTATTGATAATTTGTGGAAGAACAGTTTCGTTATGCCTAACAGGTGTTTCCTATGTGAATTTGATTCGGAGAATTCTTTCCATCTTCTAGTTGGCTATAGCTATGTTACTGAAATTTGGGCACATGTTTTGTATCTTTCAAATTTGAGCTACATTTTCCCCTCTTCTTTTGGTGAGATTTGGGTCCAATGGATTGGCCCCTCCTCTAATCTCTCTCTTTCTTTTTTGCGGTCTCTCATTTTTCCTCATGTGGCATAGGGTATTTGTCTTAAAAGGAATAATAGGATTTTTCATAACTCTTCCCTTCCTTCTCTTTGGTTGTCCTTTAAAATTTGTTCTTCTATTAAATATAATTTTTTAGTTAGGGTTTCTAATGTTAACCTTGTTCGGTCTAAAGCTCTTGTTTCTAAGTATGATTTTTTAGGTTTCTCAATGCTAGAATCTCCCTTTTGATATTTCAATTCCATTTGTGAAAGTTAATCATTTGAGGGAGAATTTGTTTTGGCATGCTCCACCTAGGGATTGGGTCAAAGTTAACTTTGATGGAGCTGCGAAAGGGAATCCAGGACCTCGTGGTTGTGGGGGAGTGATAAGAGATTCTAATGGTAGGTTTGTTTCTATTGTGGCACTCCCCTTGGGAACCCAAACAAACCACTTCGGGGAAGCTTCTGCTACCTACTATGGTCTAAAACTGGCTCAATCTAAAGGTTTCAAAAAGATCTAGTTGGAGAGAGACTCTATGAACATTATCAATTGCTTAGAGGTTAACCAAACTCCTAGTTGGTTGATCGAGAGCATTATTAGAGACTCCATTTCTATTATTAATTACTTTTATTTTTTCATATTTCTCATATTTTTAGGGAAGAAAATATTCTTGTTGATTGTTTTGCTAATATTGGGGCGATATCCATGTCTATGGAATGGGGTCCTACTGAACCCCCTTCGAAGCTCTTAATATCTTGAATCATGAAATACATATGTCACAAAGGGGTGTATAATTTTTTGTTTATTTTTTGGGGAGGTGAGTTTAATCGTATGATTAATGATAAGGGACTTCCCATAGATTTCCTTGGAATGGTTGCTAAGGACATCAATAGGTTTGAATTTTCTAGCCATTCAAAGATTATTATGACTAGTCTTTTCAAAATCAATTCTACACATATTCTAGGTGGTATTGGGGATTTCTTCCTTGGCTTTGGTGGTGTATTTTTTTCATTCTCTTATGGAGGGTTCTACACTATTCTCTTCTTTGTTGGAATTTTGTGACAATAGGGGACGACAGGATTAGGGTCAAATGGTTTCATGTGAGGCTACCAGAAATAATGAGAGGGTTTGGAAAATCCTCAAGGATAGAGAGGTCACCACCTATATTGAGAAGTTGCATGGGTTTGACTCACAAATCTCTAAAGTCTTTGTGGTTGGTTGGAAGGACCGTGTGCTGAAGGTGCATGGTATGTGATGGGCTTAGATAATAGCTAGTTTTCTTTCATTAATTTTATGTCTTTTAGCATTTCAATTTTCCAAAGTTCACAGACAATCCTAAGACTTATACATCGTTTTATATCTTTTATGCATCTTAAACCAAACTTTAGTATGTGGAAATACAATTATGATATGATGCAATTTGTATGTATGAATGTATGGATGTTTATGAAATTCAATATGATTCTATGCTTGATTCATTATTGTTGATGATGTGTATGTTTTAGGATGAAACTAACCTCTTACATCCAGAAGAACAGTAACCCACAACAACTGGATTTCCAACCTGCAACATAAGGATTGTAGCCAGTGGCAAGGGAGAAGCCATAATGCTTAAAACTCAATAGCTCCAGAAAGGAATTAGGATGACCATTGAATGGTTAAACTATGAGTCACCTCAAGCACCGAATAAATGACAAGGAGAAGGATTCTACTATGACTAGGAAAGTCCATAACATGGAATTTTTCATGGAGCACATCTTTGTCATACCATTAGGACAAAGTTAAAGTTTAAATTCTCTTCTTCTACCTTTTTCAATTATGGTTTTCAATTACAAAGACTAGTCCTCTTCCTATTCTTGAGTGAGAGTGGATGTATGCATTAATGTTCTATTTTTAGTGCTAGAATGAATCTGACTCCTCCCGAGCCTATATAATGGGATATGTGGTTGAGGAGTAAATCTAGCAAGTTGATTGTTATTACCAGTTAATATTTAGTTGTTGTTAGTATTATGTTTACAAGTTGCAATAGATATGTACTAATGAACGAGATTCTTGTTAGACTATAAGAAGTTTAGTTTTTATGCAATAAAGGAGTTTAGTTGTCATGATTTGTTAATCAAGAAGTGCATATTTGATATCTCCTATGGGTGTAACATCTCAAGAAAGGGCCACTTAAGGTACTGCCAACCCACCTTATTTTTTGTTACTAGACTAAATGTTAAATTATTGCATTCATTTAAGATAAATGCTTAGTTATAATGTGTATGTGAATTCCATGAATGATATTTTGTAGCATGAATTACATTCTATAGCATTGCATTGAGTTATTCTTTGGAGAATTTAGAAGTCAAAATTCAATAGTATTAGTTAGTTGTAAGTTTAGATTCAATAGTAAGCAATTACTATTAAGCAGTGGTACCTATAGCATGAGCTCCAAATTCATGCTATTTCCCCTATTTTGCAGTTTAATGTTTTATCTTCCTTTCCAACCTTTACAATTTCATATACATGTGTGAACACCTATGTTCCGTTGATATAGGACATAGTAGGATCCTTGAATATACATATAGTGTCAGAACTATTGAAAACTTATGAGTCTTGGTTGATAATTAAATGCAACCTTTGTGAAGGTTTGAAAAACTCTTCAGTTAGGAACATATCTTCTAAATTATGTGTCAACCCATAAACATCAAGTTAATCAAACATTAAAAATTCCTTACATTTTTGGCATCGTTGTCAAAGATGGTGCTACATTCAAGATTCTCCTATGTATTTTCAATCTTTCATAGTTTAGTGTTTTTGTTTTAGCATTAGGATAATTAGGTTTTAACCCACTAACAACAACACACTTTACTAAAAATGTGCAAGAATCATTGATCCAAAAAGTCATAGATATTGCATGCAGAGGTGGTGAGACACTCTAGGAACATTTCTCCCCTCAACACATGAAGATATATAGAGGATACATGTGATCAAAGTTAATAGAGCGATGGTATTCCTAGAGAATAATTGTACCTAACACTAATATCCATGTCAGACATAGAGAAGACCTTCCAATTACATTTAGGCATCACGGTTGATGTCGCAATAGAAGACCCACCAAAGCATGTAATGTTTGAGTTCCCCATTTCCAACTAGGAGAGGGAAACTACTTTGAAGAACATACCTCCTTTAGCATTGCATGTCTTCTATGGATTGGTCACGAAGAACCCAAACTCCTTTATTTTTTAGTATGACGTGCTATGCAGAAGTTATGACTATATAACATATGCACACAGGTTCAAATTATTTCCAGCAACACTAAAGGATATTTCTCTGAGATGGTTCATGGGTTTGGGAAGAGATGTTCTTAACTGGAACACCATGAAGATAAACTTATTGGAGAAATACTAGGATTACTGCAAAGGCATAGATAGAAAAAGGGATGACACCTTCAAGATGTCATAGAAAGAAGATGAATCCTTGGAAGACTATGTAGAGAGGTTCCAGATCTACCTAAAGATATCCCACCAAAATATACTCTCAAATGAATCAATAAAACTAGTTTTCCTAAGGGGAGTTAATGAAAATTGCATGGATTCCCTTAACCTCATTGCGACAGGTGTTAACTCAAAGTTTTTTTTCTTTTTTTTGTTAACTCAGAGGTATCCCCATGACCCAGCCTAGCGCACCCAACCCGCCTTGCATTGGGCTTACAAACTACCAATTTGGGGCTGAGAAGGGGCGAGTTGAGGCAAGACTAATCCTCTAGGGATGTGCACAACCAATCACAAGCCACACACATCGAGTGAGGCCATACCTTGGACTCGAACCCAAGACCTCAAGGAGAAAACTTGAGACTTAAGCCTCCTTCGCTATCCGTGCGAGCTTTCGGGCCAAGCCCAGGTGTTATCTCATAGTTACCATTTGAAGATATTTGTGAAGTTTATAGGAACTATTCAAGATCTTTCACCAAAATACTAGAGCAGACAAAACATCTCCACTCAACAGATCATCCAATGGAGTCTCAAGGGTAGATCTAAACAATATTTTGTTGAACACGAAGGAGGATATCATCATCCATTTGGCTACACAATAAGACACCCTCCATGTGAAAAAGAAGTAAGAAGAGGCAAAAGCAACCCTTACAGAATATTGGCTACATTATAGATAGAGAAAGACTAATTGCAAGTGCAAGAAGGTGGCAAGTATTTCTGAAGATAGGCAAGGGAAAAAAAACTTTCATGCACTAGAAGATGAAGATGGACAGTTGTTTTACATCACTCAAAGGAAACCATGGTAGCCAAGACAAGGCATTCCCCAAGATCCTTTGAATTATAACATGTCATTTCCAATTAATCATGTAAATTTCCCTAATTGGAACCCTCAACCTTGGTCCAATGTACAAAAATTACAATGAAAAATGCCTCAAACCAATTGGAATCAACAATAGCAAAACATGTAACCACCACAAACTTACCAAGTATCAAACTATAATTCTTAATGGCCACCCCAACAAAACCAATGGAAACCTCAATGGAAAAGAGATTAGTAGTGGAAAAATTAAAACATGAATTATCAGCAGCCACAATAGCCCTTGTAGCCACAACAATGAGCCATTTTCCAAACCCAACAAATCCAGCACCACAGCCACCTAGAGCACCTCAATTTCCAGCACAACCTACACCTAACCCCAATAACAATTTTGTTCAACAGGCTTATGCCGATGAAGTTATTCAATACCCTACTTATGGGGCTGAGGTGAGTGATGTCCACCTCATATCATGAAAAAAAATTATTGGAACTTCATCTCCTCATATAACTCAATTGGTTGATGAGGAACACCTACAGAGACCTTGGACAAAGAACCTAAGGAAGTTGATTCAAATCAAGTTAACCCAATCAATCTAAGTCTAGAGCCTCTATTTCCTGAGATATTAGAAATTCAAATACATCAAACAAAAGTTGAAACTGATATGTTACGACAGCTTAAGGATGTTTGCATCAAAATACCCCTTATCCAAGCCATTAAGGAGGTACCTATTTATACCAAAATAGTGAGAGAGCTATGTCTCAAAAAGCTAGGCAGGAAGCATAAGCACCCTCAAACTTTACATGTCTCAAGTCAACTTGTTGACATTATGTTGGGAAACATAACTTCCTCCAAGTATGTAAACCCTAGCAACCTTGTAGTGGATGTCAAAATCAATGGCACTCTCATTAAGAATACCTTGATTGACCTTGGGGAAACCATTAATATAATAACCAAAAAAATAATGAAATTAGTTCAATTAATGGATCTCCGACCTACACCTATTGTGTTATAGTTGGAAGATAGGTTTATAGTCAAACCTGAGGGGATCATTGAAGACTTAGTGATAACATTTGACTCATGAGAGTACCTTACAGACTTTATGGTGTTACGTCCTAAAGCTAATCTTGTAGGATATCCCCTCATCTTAGGAAGACCTTGGTTGGAAATAGCAAATGCCTTCATAGATTGCAGGTATGGTAACATGATCATTTCTAAAGGGAATGTAACCAAGAAATTAGACATCTATCCACCTGCTCAACCACTTGCAAATTTAGAGCACACTATTTGGGTTGCCCTAGGTGAGGAAGATCAATACTCACTATAAACTTTGATGACTATTGAATGCAGTCCCTTGTTAGAAATCCAAGATGAAGATAACTTGATAGCAAACATCATGCAAAATAACTATGGTAGGGACTCACAACAACATGAATGTCTAACATGTCTATAGGATCCACTAGAGAACATAATCTCTGCTAATTCATCTAAATCAGTTTCCCAAATTTTCCACATTATTGTCACATATTTGTATCCTCAACCTAGTAGGTCTTGACATTTCATATTTTCAAATAACATCCTTGAATTTAGAGATAATTTTGGGCAAGACTTTAAATGTTAACAATCAATTGATTGATACACAATAGACTTCATTGGTGAATGTGTTGCAAGCACATGTAGCTACCTTTGCATGGGATTGCCATGAAATGAAGGGGATAGACCCAACCTTATGCATGCATAGGATTGACATCAATAATACTTATAAACCAGTTAGACAACCCTAGAGGAGGATGAACCCTGTAGTCTATGATATAGTGAAATCAAAATTATCACAGATCCCAAAGATTACACCCTTTTACACCACCATAATTGATTAAGATACATTTTACAACCTCGATCTCTAACTTTGACCTCTTATCCCTAGGCATTGGTGCATACGCCTAACAACCAAAGACTCTAGATGTCTCAATAAAATATTTTTTCCCAACCGCACCTCTTTAGATGTTTTATCAACAAGATTTGATGTAAGAGACATATTTACCAGGTAATAAGTCATAGCAACTACTTCTACCCAAAAAATTTGTTCCAAGCCAACCCCACTTAGAATACTCCTAACCTTCTCCATTAACATCTTGTTCATTCTTTCTCCAGCTCCATTCTATTGATAGCCACGTACATAGTTATCTTATATTTATCATTCCATAATTCTTGTAGAACCTATCAAAATATACCAAAGAAAACTCATCACTATTATCAACCCTCAAAATCATAATCTTTGTACTAGTGTGATTCTCTACAAGAGCCTTAAACTATGTAAAACGAAAAAAAAAATTGAATTTACTCCTAACATGGAGCATTTCCTCAATGCAACAATTTGTTAATTATACAATACCTAACCCCAAGACCAAGATTTGTGTAGAATCACCTACTACTATTGGGAAAATAGAACTATCAAAAAGATATGTGATTTGTTCATGTGACGAGAGGCTCCTAAGTCAAATATCTAATTCTCTATGCATGAACCCAAGGCTTTAGTTTTAAGTGATTGGCCTTTGCTAGGTTTGATAATAGTAATGTTGTGTTTCCCCATGGCCTCTTTGAAGGATTCCATCTTTTGAAAATAATGTGTTATTTCATGACCCATTATTCCCAAAAAGAGCATGGATCAATTATGTAATTAGATTTCTCCTCCCACACACACAAATCTCTCCTCTAGTAGCACCCAACTCAAAGATTGTTGTTTTTGTAGGTTAGTCATATGCTTCAACTTTGATTCCTCCTTTTATGAAAATTAATTCCTCCTTAAGACTTTATTTACATTTGGTTTGTAATTGTAGAACCCCAATCCTAGACCTGCACAAACACAACAAACAAACTCATAATTAGATCAAGTGCAAGTGAGAATTAAAATTCCCCATGAAATCCATTTAAATTGCAAAGAACAAGAAATGAGATGAAGAACATAAACAAAAGCTATCAAATCTCATTCAATATAAAGCAAACTCTTGATCCCATGGGGGATTTGGTGCCAATTTGATGTGGAAATTGGCCCTTTCCCAACTCCTATGTAAGCTTGGTGTTGATTTGATAAAGATGTGATCCACTTTGGTAGAATTCCTACATAACCTAGCTACAAACTTGATAAAATTGATGAAAATGGTGATGCTTGAAGATGAAATTGAGTATAGTAAGTTTACTCAAATTGTGGATGATCAAAACAAAGGATGAGCCTTCTATTTATAGAAAGACAAGATGAAGGAATGAGAAAAAGGGATGAATGTGGGATCATTCAACATCCAATGGGAAAATGCCACTTGTCAAGATGTGAATGGGCAAAGGATGTGCACATTTTGATGAATGTGCCCATAAATGTAATTAGGTGGAATTTCAAAATAGTGAAATGACATGTTGGAGGGAAGAAAAGGAGTTATGTCCACTTAGCTCAAGGCAAAAGGACATTTAAGATGAAATAAATGCCTTGTTGGAAGGACACATCCCATTGGAGGGATTTTCAAACTTGGAGGAATATTCCTTCAAATATGTCAAGTTAAGAAAAAATGAAGATTTAATAAATCAATTAAATTGATTTATTTGTGCAAGTGGGAAAAGTTAGAGGATGTGACATGGATTAGGATTTAATTAATTTAATGATGGATTTGATGATGTGACTAATTGATTTATATTTATGGGTTGATTTAAATCAAAGATGAGAGGAAAATTATTTAGATTTAATTAAATAAGGATTTTGATTTATTTAATTAAAGGGGATGATGATGTTAGATTAAATCAAATAAGGTTTAATTTATTTTATTTAATAAGATGACTTTTAGAGATTTAATCAAATAAAATGAATTATTTAATTAAATAGAGACATAGGGTTAATTAAATCAGATTGATTAATGTAATTAACAAGAGAGAATGACTTAATCAGATAAATGATTATTTATTTAATTAAGGGACAAAGAGTGATGATAAGCTGAGAAGGTGATTCAAGACGAAACAATGTTAGTGAATTAGGATCAAGTGCATCGGTATATTTTCCATGTCTACATTTTTCCCCTCTTTGAAGCAAAGTACTTGTTACATTGGTTCAAAGAATAAACTCTCTTGATCAAAAGTCAAAAAAATTCTGATTTAAAAAATTTGCCCCATTGTTGCCCCGATGAGAGAAAACATGCCAATATTGTTTCGATCAAAAGTCAAAAAAAAAATTGACTTCAAAAATTTTCCCCACTGTTGCCCCAGTGATAGAAAACATGCCAATATACTTCCCCCTCAAGAGATTGGATGAAAATTCAGATTTTTGGGTGATCTCGCGAAAAAATAGGACAAGGTGCCTGACGGGTCCGAAAAGGCTCTGAAATGCCAAAAAATGAGATAAAACACAAAAAAATGATGCAAAACGGCCCTCGGTTGAGTGAAAATAGGATCCAAGGATCAAAACCCTATCCAAACAACTAAATGGGGTCAAAAACCCTAACTTTAGGCTTAATATAAGCCTCGAGGGGCCATTTCCAATTCATTTGCACACAGCCTATAGAGATTCTGCCACTAGAGCTCTAAGCATTGATTGAGATGGCGCAACATGTGCTTCCATGACATGTTTTAGACCGAGTACGAGTGTACCAGCGACATCCAGGCGCAGGAACTACGGCGAGTGATCCTAACTTGATCTCGTTTTTCGTGTTTAGGTGCATTTATTAAGCCTAGAAAGTTTGTTTAGGTCCAGCAGTGCAATATAGTGCCACTACAAACTTAAATTAGGTGTCGCGCAGCCTCAAACAGTGTTGCATATCCATATAGCATCATGGCGGTGGAGTTTGCAAATTAGGGTTTCAGGTCAAATTATGTCGCGTATGCGCAGAGCGTTGCGGCGATCCTATTTAAAGTTTAGGCTCAAAGGTCAAAATGGGTCATGGACAAACTACACCACTGAGGTGAAGTTTGAGGGTTCAAACTCCTCTAGCGGCGCATTTTGAAACTTTCAAACTATGTCACCTTTGCAAACAACAACTCATATGTTATTTCAAAGGCGCAAAATCTCAACCGAGCTCAGGATTTTTTTTCTTTTTTTACGAAACTTGACACTGTGACCTTGCTGATGCAGGAGAAGGCCAGGATACTACACTCACTAGAGCATAGGATCCCAGTCTTATTTGGCATTCTAGAGGGGATGCACGAGTGACTATAGGAGCACCTAGGATCCCTAGGATTATGGTACATTTTCTACGCTCGCTCAATCCGTACTCACTTGGGTATGATGATTATGTTGGCCGAGTGATGGCATACCGAGACATCATCTTTCCATTTTCCCACTGGTGAGGTGACGATTACTTTGGAGGACGTTTGGCGCATTTTGAGACTACTGATCCACGGAGAGCATGTTATTTATGATGTGGATGTTGGTCGAGGTGCCTACTATGATGTGATGGGCCTCAATGAGATTATCTTCTTAGAGGGTCAGATTGAATTGGAGTGCTACATGTTCACAATTTCACCATTCAGATTAGTGGTGGTAGCAATTATCTCATGGCTTGTGGCACCCAATCAATGGGGCCGATACTTTAGCATCGGATGGGGGCTTTCTTGGGAGAGGATAATCAGATTCAGGACTTGCTTCGCTTGGGGGCCAGTGCTATTGGCCTCTCTCTATAGATATTTACATGAGGTAGCGTATCTGGACAGCAGATCTCTTGGGGCCAGCATTACTTTATTACATATCTGGGTGTGGGAGCATATCTCAGTGTTGCGTCCCGTCAGAGTTGTTCTAGTGGCCATGGAGTCAGATGATCTAGTGGTGTGGCGATACAGAGGCAAAGTTTCATTTTCACACACTGGCAAGCACAGGATCCCTCATTGGAGGAGGGTTATAGACGATATGCAGTTCACCTAGTGGCCATACCTCAAATGGCCAGCATGGTATGACGATGATCAACAACTTTTCTTCGCCTGCTAGAATTAGCTTATGCAGGGGTGAGAGCACACTATGATCAAGAGATATCTTTTAAATAGAGTGGCACGTCAGTTTGGTGATGCTCAAGATCGACCCGATGACCAGTACGTGGCCATCTTCACCTGTACAATGAGGGAGACATCCTGAGGCTGATATATACCCGCACACGAGGCGGTTCAGAGTTTCATGCAGCTGGTGGCCAGGCCATGGGTATATGCACAGGGTCCAATCGATGCCAACATAACATAGGGATACAAGGATTGGTTTTGGGTGCCCTTGAGATTGATGCTACCAGGTGCAACAGTGGGCCAACAGAGGCCTAGAAGTCGAGCAGGCAGGTAGCCATAGGGAGACCGAGGGGGTGGTGGTGAGGACAAAGGCGAGGGAGGCAGGGGTCCACAACCAAATCATGGACCACCTCCCCGAGACGGAGAGCAGGCAGATGGGTCGCCTCGACAAGATCAGGATCAGGCCCACCAAGATAGGGTCCCGACACCGCCAAGGGACGGGGACCAGGATTAGCCACCTGTGCAGCCAGACCCCAAGGATGGTCAGATTCTCCAGCTACATGCACAGGTATAGGCACTTACAGCTAAGAGAGAGAGATCAATTGCGGGTGGAGCGGGACCAAGCTGTCCAACAGAGACAGGCTACAGAGCTGTAGGTAGTGGCAAAGATGGGAAAATGGTAGCAGTTAGAGTATGTCTACATCCTCTCAAATCATGGTACCACTTTGTTCATACATGGAGGCCATCCAGGAGGTCGACTATTACATGATGCATTATTATTAGGTCATGCTGAGAGCAATCCAAGTCCTAAACTTTTCATAGAGGACAGGCCACAAACCTGTAGAGGAGCACAGGGAGAGAGCAAGTGGCAAGGGCAGCAGCCAGCAGGGCTAGCCAAGTTTTGATCATAGACATATATTCTTTCATTCTTTTATGCTTCACAAGCTCATTTTTGATAGCCTAGAGGGTGATTGTACTCTATTGACGTACACATGTATATTTTGATCTGATTATGTACCATGACAGTGTACATTTTGATGATGATATATGAGATGAGATGATCTTGATCTTATGTATGATGTAATATGTCCTATTCTATTTATGCATTATGGATGGCTTTTATTTTTTATATGATGCTATGATGTTTATGTGATGATAATGCTATGTGATGTGTGGGTTTATGATGTGATGATGTTATGCGATGTTGTGATGTACATTATGTTCTACGTGATGATGCAAATGTGATGAGATGCTTTCTTTTTTGATATCTTTTCTATTATGATATGATGATGCAAAATGTAATGATTATGTGACTAATAGATCTATATTATGCCCTTAATGGATGATGATGAATTGCAATCTTTTTCTCTTTTCATTATCTTTTCTCATGCATTATATGGTGATGTATTTATATGATGCTTATGTCATGATGATCTTATGCAAATGAATGGTGCTTATGTATTTTCCATGGATATTATGATGATGGTATGATATGATAAATGAAAATGATGTTATGATGATGCAAATGTTATGGTAATGGTGTATGATGTCTATGATATGATGATAATGCTATGGGACAATTGCTTTTATGCTTATAGAATGGATGCATATGTATGGTTTATGAGATGCTTAGAATAACCAATCTATATTATGTAATGATGGAAATACAATGCATGTGATATAATTTAATATTTCCTATATGATATGATATGCAGTATGCAATATGCTGACAATTTGTGGATGCAGGATGGATGCATATATGATGAATTCTAATTAATTGTCATGGTACCATGTTAGTGTGAAAGAGGACGGAAGAAAGCAAGAGATTCCAACAAGACAAGAGATGATGATGAGAGATGGATGATCATGATAATGATGATTTCCTACTAAGGAGTTGGGATTTTCAAATGGCCAATTACCTTATGTTTCATAATACATGGGATACGATGCATCAAGGTATAAAGAACCAAGATGGTGTTGTACCTAGTGAGATGGACTTTGACTCGACAATCAGATAGGAGTATTCATGTTCACACCTGGCATACGGAACCTTATTCAAAATGCAGTTTAGATATTCCAAACATCTCAGACCAAAACATAAGAAGGCAAGCCTTTCTATGTGGTCAACAAGATACCTAAAACATCCTCCCTACACCCAAATAAAGCACGCATGACCAAGGTTATATTACAAGAATATCCAACAAGCACGGGAGATAAAAAGATAATGATCGTTGCCCCATTTCTATCTCTCTAAATCCCTTTGTTTCAGACATCATCGAGAGGTCATTGAAATGAGAGCAAAAAGATAAGTCAACAGACAAAGATAAAGTAAACAAACAAGCTAATGTTCTTCAATACCTCTAGCCAGGACTAAACTACGATGATGCCTAATGTCGATATCCATTGTAGGAAGGATGCATCCTAGGACATGATGATATCAGATGATTGATATGGGACTGATTGGATGATAGGCTATTGACACAAAGAGTTAACCAACTTGTTTATGTATTGATCTAGACTTGATACTTTGACGATTTGAGTTTTCACTTTTAACCTGCTAGACTTGTTTCTGACTGTTTTACCAAAGGTTGACGATGACGATGATTTATTATGAATGATGTTTATTGCGAGTGAAAGCGAAACGGGATGGATGGATTTTTTCAAATATTTGGATTTTCTTGGAGTTTTGTGAAATATTTTGAGGTTGTTTTTGGTATTTTTGAAATATTTTACAAATGTTTTGGGATTTTCTGAGATTTTGACCAAGAGACTAACCTAAAGACCTATCCTAAGGGCCTTAGGGGCTGATCAACCAAATTATCCTTGCCTACATTATACACATAGAGACCACGTAGTTCAACTGACATAAACTTGATTATTGATGAGATATGAACAAATGGATTGCCAATTTATTATGACGAACTCCTAGAGGACTGACCTAAGTGTCTCGGGGGATGATCAAAGATCAACCTTGCCTACATTCAAGGCTCAGAGACCCGTAGTTTGACTGACACAGACTTTATTATTAATGAGATATGAACAAATGGATTGCCAGTTTATTGTAACGGACTCCTAGAGGACTGACCTAAGTGTCTCGGGGGATGATCAAAGATCAACCTTGCCTACATTCAAGGATTAGAGACTCATAGTTCGACAAGACAACTCTATTTTTTAACTTTTTGATTGACTTTTTGACCTATTTTTGGATTTTGATATGTTTTGGAGTTTTTTGATTTTTTTATGTTTTTGGATTTTCCAATTTTCTGATGTTTTTTGGATTTTTTGATTTTAGGGACCTCAAGAACATATGCGAATCCGATTCGATGAGAACATGCCCCTAGTGTAAAGCAATAGACTACTCTGATAAAGGCAGGACAAAATGACCTTGGGAATGGGTCGAGTAGTACTAGGAGGGATCATGACACGAACACAGGACCAAGCTATGATACGGATGCGGATGGGTGACCTATGGAGATAGATGGATGATGAAAGTGTGATGGATGGATGATGCAGAACAAGCCGTGGAGATCCTGGTGGATGGAAAGTGCTTATTTACACAAGGCACCTGTTTCCTAGGTTTTCACCAAGGTACTTGCCCAAAACGCCACAAAAGAGGTTTTCACTAGAGGACAATTTTTTTCTCTTTGCTATTTTTTTTATCCTTTTTCTAACTTTTTTTGGATTTTTGTTTGTTTTTTTTTGTTGTCACCAAGAGGCCTATTTTCTAGGTTTTCATCAACGTGACCATTTTTTAGGACATTTTCTAATTTTTTTTGTATTTTTGGCTCTATACCTTGAAAGATTTAGGCATAAAACTTTTTAAGATGGGAGTTGTTCATGGGCTCCTACAGAGGCTCACCTTCTGGTGTTGATAATTGATATGCCCCTTGTAATTTTTTGTGATGACAAATGGTCCTAACTAGTTGGGTTCAAATTTTCCTTTGTTGTCTGGATTAGTGAGATTCTTCTAATTTTCTTTTAGCACAAGTTCTCCTACCTAGAATGTCTTGCTTCTGATCCTCTTGTTATAGATTCACTTGAGTCGGTTTCGATATACCTACAAGTGGTTCAATGCCTCCATTCACTGTTCATCTAGAAATTCCAACTCATTTAGTCTTGACACCCAATATTCCTCATCCGTGATGAGGTTCTGTAGTGATATTCTCAGTGACAAGAGCTCGATCTCAATGGGTAATATGGATTATGATCCGTAGAACAGGGAAAAGGGAGTTGCACCTGTGGGTGTGCGGATGTTGGTTCGATAGGCCCAGAGGGCAGGATTCAGTTGTAGATGCTAATCACGGCTAGCTTCATTGACTGTCTTCTTAAGGATCTTCAAGATGGTCTTGTTTGTAGCCTCAGCTTGGTCATTCCCTTGGGGATAATATGGGGTGGAAAAGCGATGTTGGATTTTGAATTTGTCGCATAGGTCGCGGACATCCTAATTTTTGAATGGTGTCCCTTATCTGAGATAATGGCTTGTGGTAAACCGTAGCGGCATATTAGGTAGTTCAGGATGAACTTAGATATTTTCTTTCCCATTATGTAGCTCATTGGTATGGCTTCCACCCACTTTGTAAAGTACTCAGTGGTGGTAATGATAAACTTGTGGCCACTGGATGAGGTGGGAGTGATTTTTTGAATGAGATCGAGCCCCCACTACCGAAAGGGTCAAGGTGTGACAATAGGATGTAGCTCTTGAGCTAGAGCATGGATGAGGTCCCCATGCTGCTGACACTATAGACACCTTCTGACATAATCATGTTCCTCTCTTTCCATGGTGGGCCAATAGCACCCCATCCTCAGCAATTTCTTGGCCAAAGTCATTCCACTCGAGTGTGAACCACAAATGTCGTTATGTATCTTGGTTAAGGCGGTCAATTCCTCCTCAATGTTCATACACCATAATAGGGTTCCCTCAATGCTCTTATAGTAAAGGGTGTCACCTAGGATAACGAAGCGAGAATAATTTTTGACAAAGGTTCTTTTTAGGCTTGTGGGTAAGTCGGTAGGGAGGACTCCTATTCTTAGATAAGTGTAAATATCATGGTACCATGGATCACTAGGACCAACAATTTTGCACACAAATTCAGACTCTGGTACCTCGAATGTAGGCATGAGAAGCTGCTCTAATAGGAATTCATTCTTTGGGACATTGTGAGGGATGTCTAACAAGGATCCAATGGTCGCCATGCCATCTATTGCTCTGTTGCTTGTCCTAGGTATCTGCTCGAATGTGATCCCAATGAAGGATTCATTAAGACTTTCCACCAATTTCTTGTATGGAGTTAGCTTGTCGTCCTTACTCTAGTACTCACCATTCACTTGATTAATTATCAGTTGTGAATCCCCGTATACCTTGAGAGCCATGATATGCCACTGTACTGTTATTATGATTCCTATAGTTAGAGCCTCATATTCTACAATATTGTTCGTGCAGGGAAATGCCAACTTGTAAGATCTTGGTATGCAGTCTCCCTAGGGAGTGATGAAAAAGATCCCAGCTCCCAATCCATGTTGTGTGTAGGAACCATTGAAGTACAACTTCCAGTGGTCTGCTATGCTTATGTTAAAAATGGATTCATCAGGGAATTCTGAGATAAGGGGATTCTCTGAGTAGATTGGTGCTTCTGTCAGTTGGTCTGCGATCACTTGTCCCTTGATGGCCTTTTGCTCTACATACTCGATGTCATATTCTAATAGGATCATGATCCACTTGGCCATCCTTCCTGTGAGCATTTCTTTGGAAAGCAAGTACTTGAGTGGGTCGATCTTGGAGATGAGTTTGATCTTATGTGTTAACATGTAGTGTCTGAATTTTTGTGAGGAAAACACTACTACTAGACAAGATTTTTCGATGAAGGAATAGTTTAACTCATGCCCTACCATGGTCTGACTTATGTAATTGTATACGTCTAAAAATGGTCATGATTAATTAAGCTTGTTAATTAATTAAATATAATTTATTTAATTAATTCTCCTAAAGTCATCTACATATAAATAGATTTAATTATTTATTTATATTGTTCATTCTTATAATTCTTCTACCTTAATTAAATATAATTTATTTAATTAATTCTCTAAAAGTCATCTACATATAAATAAATTTAATTATTTATTTATATTGTTCATTCTTATAATTCTTCTACCTTAATTAAATATAAATTATTTAATTAATTCTCTTAAAGTCATCTACATATAAATAAATTTAATTATTTATTTATATTGTTCATTCTTATGATTCTTCTACATTAATTAAATAAATAACTTTATTTAATTAATTACCACCTTCCACATTCTGCTTAATTAAATTAAATAAATTTTCATAATTTATTTATATTTGATTATCATATTATTCTAAAAGTTGAATATTTAAATTCAAATATGGAATATTCTCTTCATCCCATAATTAAATTAAATATTAAATATTTAATTTAATATTTTCTTCTCACTCCACAAATAATTAAATATTTTTAAATATTTAATTACATTCTAAATTCACTTCTAAAACATAATTAAATATAATTTATTTAATTATGTGAGTTTCTATATCCATCTTCACTTATAATTAAATAAATTTATTTAATTTAATTATAAACTCATTTTAACTCATTCTTCAAAATGGCAAATTCCCTTCGAATCTCAATGACGAAAATTGAAGGAAAAGGGAAACCTTCTATCTCCCTCCCAAACTTACGAAAATCTTTCACCATCCATTCTAACAAGCTTAATCTAGGCCGTTAATCAAATCAGCCAATCAAATCCTTTCAAAGACTATAAATATTGGTGCAAATCCAAGCTTTGGTTACACGCATACACATGACGAACACACAAGCATATGCACAGTTAGCATATGCACTCACATCCTTTTAGTCTCACAGCAATATTTTCATCTTAGCATAGTCTTGCATTGAGCATAATATGCATTTTTATTTACATCTCGTTCTTCAGTTGTCCATTTTGTTGAGCTTGATCTGTTGAATCTGAGAGAAATTGGAAACAACAAAACGCTGGAGTTAGAGAGAAATAAGACGAGTTCGGGGAAGCTGCAGTAACAGTTTGTTCATTCCGTTTTCCTTTTCAGTTTTCTTGATATAATGTCTTATTGATATGTGTTTGAATTCCTTTATAATTGATACATTTTTCATACACACAATAATAGATGGCCCTCTCTTTTTTGTTTTCATCGTGCTGAGCTAGCAGAGCACCGAGAGCCGTTGATGTTGCTGATATGTAGAGGATTAGAGACTTTCCTTGGATTGGTGGCATAAGCACAGGAGGTGTGAGAAAATATTCTTTGATCCTTTTGAAGGCCTGATCACACTTTTCGTCCCATTTGTACGCTACCCCCTTGTGGATTAGGTGGGAATAGGGGATTGACTTATCTGCCAATTGAGCTATGAACCGACGGATTGACTGGAGCCTTCCTTGCAAGCCTCTCAACTGTTTCAATGTTTTAGGTGCTTCCATCTCGAGGATTTCCTTTACCTTAGCGGGATCTATTTCAATTCATCTCATGGACATGATGTATACCAAGAGCTTCCTTGATTGTACGCCAAATATGCACTTCTTTGGATTAAGGACTTTGTATTCCTCCAATTTGTCAAAGATGGCACTTAATGCTGCTATGTGATCCTGTCTCTTTTTGAATTTTGTTAAAATGTCATCAGCATAATCTTCCACAATCTTATGGATCATGCCATGAAATATTAAGGTCATGGCCCTCTAATATGTTGCTCCAGTGTTCTTTAGACCAAACGGCATCATGTTCCAGCAATATGTCCCCCAGGGGCATGTGAAAGTTGTTTTGTGTTGGTCATCTTTGGCTATCATGATTTGGTTATACCCAAAGAATCTGTCCATTAGTGAAAGCATCTCATGTCCCGCGGTCATGTCTATAATCATATCAATGTTGGGAAGAAGGAACTCATCTTTGGGACATGCCTTGTTCAGGTCTCTAAAATCTGTGCAAATACAGATGCCCCTCAGTGGGCTTTGAGACAGGCACCAGGTTTGATACCCACTCTGGGTAGTCAATTGGCCATATAAATCCTGCATCTAAAATATTTTGTAGTTCCATCTTGACCAACAAGGAAATCTGAGGATGCATTTTCCTGAGCTTCTATCTGACAGGCTTTGCTTCGAGGTAGACTACTAGATGGTGGACCACAACCTCTCGGTCAAGCCCAGGCATATCAGCATAGGTCCAAGCAAATTTGGCCTTTCTCTCCCTTAAGAAGGTAGCTAGGAGCTCTTGTTCCTCTAACACTAATGATTCAGCATAAAATGTGATATGCGAAGTTTCCTCTGTCCCCAAGTTGATTGGGTTACACTTCTCGGCTAGAACCGTAACTTTTCTGATGTAGAGTACTGAGAGGAAGATTGAATCCTTCATCCTCGGGTGCCTCAGAGAGGTTTTCACCATTGGATACGTCCTTTCTTTTTACTTTTTTCTAGTCAGAGAGTGCCACGATGTGGTTTTCACTCAAAGACCTTGAGATTATTCTCAAATTTTTGCTTTTACGACTAAAGGATTCAATTGTCTCCTCGTAGTAAGCTTGTGTGTCCAGAATGATATCAAACCCTGCCTTGTGGTCTCCATGGGGTATCGTGTCCCTCAGTCCTATGAATTTTGAGAGCGCTTCATTGTTTTTGAAAGTGTCCAAAATTGGAGGTCCTCATTGGTTGTAGTCGATGAGTTGGGGGTATACTAGGTTTATCTTGTGGGTTTGACAGTCATTGGTCTCAAAGGATAAGGTGCTAATCATGAGCAAGGAGGTGTCTTCAAAAATCATGGGCAGGTCGGCTATAGGATCTTCCTCACTACTCACATCTATGACTTGATCTATGGATACGGGTATTTGACGGGTGGGTGTTGATTGTTAGGACGATTTTTGACCTTCCTAACTGGGATACCTCTGCCAAGTATGGTCACCCTCAGAGGGGTACATCCGAGGCCAAGATTTTTCATTCACATCTCAGGCATGAGGGGTACTAGGAGCCCATTGTCATTTTTCCCAATCTTTTTGTTTATGTCATAGCCCATGGCGAGCATCATTTGTAAGCCCTTACTGCTATCATCCATAGGTAAGTTAGTTGTTGGTCTATTATCTTGGTACAGGAATTTTGATGGGTCCTCTTCTATTATTTCCCGACCTAAGTCTCCCCAACTCTTGAAGCTGGAGGAACTTACTATGAAGGTTTGGGATGATGTTTCGGCTTCTTGGGGTTGTCCATGAGATCTAGGAGATTGTGGTAACTCTCCCACCACAAAAGCACTCTTCTTCATTTTGTAATTCCCACATCCATCATCTTAGGCAATGACATTAATTTCAGAGATATCAGGGATGGAGGGTGTCTCTGTCACAGAAGTGGAGGTGAGAGTAGTTGGGTCAATGTATGGAGTGGTGGGGCCTTCATCATTCTTAGGCACTTGTGGGATTTTGTAGTATTTGACTTCGAGGATTTTGCAGTATGCAAAGGGTTCAGGATCACCATGAATTGTGACCTCTTGATTTTTCTATTGGAACTTAACACACTGATGAAATGTGGAAGCAACTGCTTGCAGCCCATGAATCCACAAATGCCCCAAGAGAATGTTGTAAGGTAGATCAAGGTCCAAGACTTAGCATGTGGTTTCCATTCAGGCGGGCCCTACTTGAATAGGGAGTTGGATAGTGCCTATAGACACTCTCTCCTGATCATTGTAAGCTCTGATTGTGATGCCCTTCCCCTTTTCAATGGAATCCTCCAAGAATCCCATATTCTTTATTAATTTTAGGGAACAAATGTTAAGACTTGCACCCCCATCCACCAAGACCCTTTTGACATTGTTCTTGTGAACCAGGACTTCAAGGTGTAGAGCATGATTAAGAGATGGTTGGGATGGGAAGTCCTGATCAAATAATGTTAGGAGGCTGGGAATGGTGATGTTTCTAACCATAGCTTGGAACTAGTCAGCATCTAGGTCTGCGAAGATAGTGGACAAGGCCAATGCTACCTCTAGGATTTTTCTTCAGTAACTCCATCATGGAGATCCGAGCGGGAGTTCTTTTGAGATGGTCAAGAACATTATAGCCATGAGAGGTGGATTTTGGATTGGATGCAGATGTCCTAGGTGGTTGTGATGGCCCAGCAATGGTGACCTTGCCACCATGTGTGGTGACTCCACAATTAGCGTTGGCTCCCTTAATGTTAATGACAATGACATATTCTTCAAGTGTTGCAACAACATGTTCATACACATGGTTCACATTCTTGTATTTTCCTTTTCCTTTATCATTGTTTCCTTTGTTATGGTTCGGTATCGGATTTGTGTATATCTTCAAGTCTTGGTTTCCTACAATTTGTTCCACATTTATGATCTTTTCCTCAATGAGGTCCATGATGAGGTTCTTCAACCTCATGCAACTGTTAGTGGTGTGCCCCTTGATTTTGTGAAAGTCACAAAGTTGGTTTTCATTGTACCAGGGTGGCTTCACTTGTGGTTCCTAGTAGTTCTCGTAGGTAGGGGTCTTGATGAGATTTTTGTTTATTAATTTCTTCATGACGACCTCGAGTAGTTCCCCAAGGGCAGTGTACTTCCGCTTGGGGGGATTTTTGTTTCATGAAGGTGGCCCCCCTTGATTATTTAGGTTGTTAACCTGATTGTTGTTTGGTTGGTGTTGTGATACCGTGTTGGTTTGTGTGTTGTTCCGATCATTGTTTTGCGGTTGCTGGTAGGTTTGGTTGTTTTGCCTTGGAGCACTGATCATGACCTTAGCATCAACTACACTATCGTTTGTTACATTTTTGTTTCTCGCCCACGTGCGAGGTTTCTCATTATAGCTGGTTGATGGGCGATTCTTTTATTGTTCACGATATGGAGGGGTCCCTCCTTGTGCAATAAGGGCTCGTTCAATGTTAAGCACCTTGGAGATCAGTTGATCGTAAGTGGTGATACCTTGCACCTTGAGATGAAATGCCAAGGTTCCCTCCAAATTGGAGATGATGCTGCAAACTTGTTGTTCTTCAGGCATGGTCGATTTTCTCCTATTGGCCTTGGATCGCCATCGTTGTAGGAAAGAAGCAAATGATTCTCCCTTAGATTGCTTGAGAGTTGATAATTCCTCTAGACTAACATCCAACCGATATTGAAGGCGTATTTTTTTATGAATGTGTCTACTATCTCTTGGAACTTCTTGATGCCTAGAGGAAGGCGAGAGAACCACTCCATGGCTTGTCCATCCAAACTCCAAGGAAATAGCCGCATCATATATGTATTGTCATACGCGACTTCCATGCAATGCACATGGAATTCCCTTATGTAATCTTCAGGGTTTCCCATCCCGTGATATTTGTCAAATTTGGGGATTTCAAATCCCTTTGGGAATGGTTTCATTACAAGGCTCCTGTCAAACGGATAAGGGCACAAGTTGTTGGGTGTCTTGGAGGTTTTTCCTGATTGAAGGTCGAGCACTTATTGCGAGAGCAACTTGATTTGTGTCGTCACATCGTCTTGTGGATTAGGGGGTGGGGTGAATGTGTTTTGGAGTGGTTGTTGTGTTTGAATGATGGCTGGAATGTTGGATGTGTTGGTGATGTTTTGTTGCAAGTTTTTCTGATACGCCTGCATTTGTTGTTGCGCCCACAACGCTTGTTGTTGGTCATGTTGTTGTGCTAATAATGCATGTTGTTGTTCCTGCTGTTGTTGTGCCAACAATGCATGTTCTTGGGCTTGCAATGTTGCCTCTTGTTGTGCTTGACATTCTTGTAGGGCTTGTTGATACGCTTGATGTTGGGTTGCTTGTAGTTGTGCTTGATATTGAGCATGCGCTTGCACTTGTTGGGCTTGGTATTGGGATTGAGCTTGTGCTTGTGCTTGTGCTTGTACTTGAGCCTGTTGGGTTGCTTGTGCAGCCTATGCAGCTTGTGTGGCTTCAGCAGCCTGCACAGCTTGAGTTGCTTGTGCAGCTTGGGCAGCTTGTTGTTGTTGTAATAGGGCTTGGGCTTGAGCCACCCATTGTGCTTGTTGTGCTTGTTGTGCGACTTGAGTTGCTTGATCAACTTGAGCGGCTTGCTGAGTGGCTAACTGTGCAACTTGTTGATTTTGATTTTGCTGAAGCCCTTTTTGATAGGCAGCTTGTTGAGCTACTTGCAATGCGATGCTATACTGATTTGGTGTGTGTTTTTTTTATGGTAGTGGTGGTGGGTTTGGAATGGTGCTTGTGATGAGAGGCATCGTTGTATTGATGATCAGGATTTGTGTAGTGGATGGTGTGATTGATATGTTTGGTGCCTGGGAGACTGTCCTTGTAGATATTTGGGGTGTGGTTGATGATGTGATGATTGCTTGGGTTGTTTGAATAGTTTCCATCTGTTGTGATATCAGTGGCATGTTCAAAGGGTTTGATGTGATGAATTGATTCATGATTGGGGCGTTGTTTTGAATGAGTGGTGGTAATGGAGATAACTCCAAACTGAGAGGTGGTGTTGATGTTAATGGCGAAGGTGTGAGTGGTGGAAAAGTGAGTGGCATACTCCCTTGTGGAAATGATGAAGATGAAGGGTCAAAGATTCCCCCTAGTCCAAATAGCCCACCATCTCCTTGCAAGGTAATGGGGAGAGAGGTTTGAGGTGTTGCTCGAAATGATGATGATGGGTCATTGGAATCATGAAATGTGAGGGGGGCATACTGATGTAACAGATTTTGGGGGATGAATTGGCCCAAGATGGTGTTTGCGTCCAATTCTTGATTATTCACAAGGGGGTGTGTTTGTAATGCATTAAGAAATAAACTTTCCTTGTTAACAATGGGTTGAGTTGGAGCAATGGATGACGTGATTTGTGGAGTGCTTTGGGTAATGTTTTGAAATGGAAGTGTGGATGATATTGGGAGTGTGAATGATGTTGGGGGCATGATCCCAAGAGGTTGTTCCACAATGGTACTCACATCATAATCAGAAGGGAGTTTAGCTGCTTGCTTTTCTAATTCGAGCATATATTGTGAGGGATGGAGCTTCATCATGGCATTGACGATTTTATGATTTTCAGGATTTTGGACCATTTCAGTGATCTCATCTTGTGTCATTCCCAAGACACTATTTGTTATGTCTTCCACTTGGCCTTCCTCTTGATGATCTTGAGAAAGTGGAAGAGTGATTGTGGGGTTGCTTTCCCCAATGGGATTGTTTTCAGGAAAAGTTTGACTTAGGTCACTTGAAGTTGATGTTTCTTTGTTGTTCTCCATGTCCTTGTCTTGCAATCTAGTTTGAACCATAAAAATAAGGCTCAAAAGATAAAATCTAGGATGATTAAGGATCAAAGTGTGATGGTGAAATGTGTGAAAGGTGGATGATATGGGTCATTGAACTCTTAGAAGACTTTGAAGAGGATACTAGACTTTTGGGACTTTTGAATTTGTTTGATTTGATTCTTGGATTTTGGATTTTGGATTCTTGATTTTGACCTTGATTTGGTTTTGGATTGTTTTGATTTGGATTGATTTTGGATAATGAACAAATGGACCCCAAGATGTTGGGTGTTAGCTATGGGATAAACTTGCTCACAAGATGATAATTTGGCTAAATGTAGGGAGAAGTATGCATCTACCTACACTTAACCAAACAAGGATGATTTGATGATAATTCAACTAAGCATATGGAGAAGGATGCATCTACACATACCTAATTGAACAAGATGATTTGATGTTTGTTTCAAGGATTTTGATTCATGGATTTTCCAAAAATTCTAGCATAAAGGATGGTTTCAAGTTTTCAAGAGTTGTTGGTGAGATGATTTTGGTTTGATGTTTGAAAGATGGGTGAAGGTTGATTTTGATCCTATGTGTACCTAAAAAGACTCTTGTTTACAAGACCTCGGTTTTGAAGAACACACTTTACTCTAAACAATATGCTCAAATTCATGAAAAATATTTGGATTTTGACATAATAAAATGATTACAAATTGGGATTCTTTCTTGAAGCTCTCCTATAAAAATTGAAAAGCAATCTTTGTCTAAATTCATAGAACATTGAGAGACGCTTTTGATGAGATTTTGGACTAAGAGCTTTGACCTTAGGTTTCTAGATTTTGATCTTTTTTGAAATCATTTGAGACACATCTGTGGGATTCAATTATTTTTAGCTTTGCTTAGTGACTTCTTTTTACCAAAAACACTTCTTGATTTAGCTTTTGATACTAGATGTCCAATGTCTTAACTTCTTCTCATCCCACAAAGTGTTTTATGTGGAAATCAAGGAAATCAAAGCAAAAGTTACCTAATGTTTACTTTAGTAGGAGAAAATTGTGATGAAATCCAAATGCCTAGAAACCTCTAAGGATATGAATCCCAAGAGCAAGCAATAGCATGTGAATTTGTTCAAGGATATTTGTTTCTCTTAGAGGGTTTGAGATTTTATGCTCATGTTAAATGTTTGTTTTTCAAATGTTTTCGATCAAGCAAAGTGTTTTTGATTTCAAGAACATGTACAAGCCTATGGATATGAAAGACTATATTTGTTGAGTCCCCACTTGGACAAGTCCAACTACTCCTACTTTTAGCGAATGGTTAGATGTTTGACCACACACGCTCCCCCTTACAGTGCACTCACTTCTCGGGTCAACCAAGCATTAGCACCCATGAATCTCCCATGGAATACTTTCCATCTCTACTAAAAGTCGTAAAAGTGTGGGGCGGCTTCAGAACGACCGTTCTTGCACCAACAAATAGATCAAGGATTTTGGCCATTTCTAAACAAGGGTTTTAATGCGGGCATTTCGTTCATGGGGGACCATCCATGCGGCCAGAGACCATTGTTTCCCTTGTCGGAATAATCCTCGTGATACTTGCATTTCTTCAAGTACCCACACTTATATCCCAGGTGGAAGTCACTTGGCTTTAACGTGTTCTCGGTTGGATCGTTCCCTTGGGTGATTACTTTTTCCCACAAGGAAGGCCCTCTAAAATAACACAAAAGTGATCAAACACATTCGTAGTTTGATTGATCTTTGTTGATAAACAAAGAGAGAACACACGCAATATGTTCTACTCACACTCGCAAGTTTTGTCCAATTTTAAAATCCAAATTGAGGTGTGTAGGTAATCACTTAGACAACTTAATGTCACCAAAAGGCCTTTTGATTCTCAAGATCGCCATGAGGCACGAGAGAAGTGCATACGTCCTTTTAATGATATTACTTTGGGTAATTGATTACAAAACAAAGAAGCACATGTTCATTTTAAATCCACAAAGCAATGATTTTATTCTTTTTAGTGCACCAAAATGAAATATGAAAGTTGTCTTGTTCAATTGTTAACCTCAAACCAAATCTAGTGAGTTTATCCTAAAGTTATTTTTAAGCCCTTTGTAGCAAAATTGAAAGCCTTTGTGGTGTTCCTTTTAGAGCCCAAAAGAAATTTAGTGTATCTTAAGAGCATGAAAGATAACAAATCCTTAAGAGAGATTATGAATTCTCAAAAGTGTTAAACAAACACAAAAGTGTTCAAAAACACTTGATGTAATAAGAGAATGATGGCATAGTGCAACTTCCAGCTTTGTTTTCCTCCTTCACCTTGATTACACCAACCTACAAAAATTGATTAGAAGTGTAAAATAGAGGTTAGAAAAACCAATTAATAACCTAAAGCCACCAAAATTAAAAAGCACATGTCAAAATTAAGTTAATTTGAACTTTTTACTTCACTCCAGCGGCGCAGTTTGAGAAAGTCAACAGTGTTGTATGGCGTTGCTTGTCAGACAGTGGTGCTCTGCAGAAAAACCAGAGAGCACGAATGCCGAAGAGTTTTGCTCGGTGACGTAGTTTGAAATTTGAGAAAACTAGTGAACAAAAATTGACCTAGTGGCAAGGTTAGAAAATTTGAATTCTTGGCAGGAAAGGCTGAGCGGCATGGTTTGCAATTTGAAGTGTCATTGTATGGCGTTGTTGGACTGATAGCAGTGTTGTATGGTGCCACTAGACTGATAGCGGTGCAGTTCCCTGTAGACACCAAAAAATAGAGAAAAGCACAGAATTTTGTTCAAAAACATGATTAGAACTTGAGAATAGCCCTCCTTCTAGCACTAAATGTAAAACCTCAATCCTAGACCTACACAAACACAACAAACAAACACATAATTAGATCAAATGCAAGTGAGAATTAAGATTCCCCATGAAATCCATTTAAATTGCAAAGAACAAGAAATGAGATGAAGAACATAAGCAAACATAAACAAAAGCTATCAAATCTCATTCAATATAAAGCAAACTCTTGATCCCATGTGGGAGTTGGTGCCAATTTGATGCGGAAATTGGCCCTTTCCCAACTCTTATGCAAGCTTGGTGTTGATTTGATGAAGATGTGATCCACTTTGGTAGAATTCCTACATAACCTAGCTACAAACTTGATAAAATTGATGAAAATGGTGATGCTTGAAGATGAAATTGAGTATAGTAAGTTTACTCAAATTGTAGATGATCAAAACAAAGGATGAGCCTTCTATTTATAGAAAGACAAGATGAAGGAATGAGCAAAAGGGATGAATGTGGGATCATTCAACATCCAATGGGAAAATGCCACTTGTCAAGATGTGAATGGGCAAAGGATGTGCACATTTTGATGAATGTGTCCATAAATGTAATTAGGTGGAATTTTAAAATAGTGAAATGACATGTTGGAGAGAAGAAAAGGAGGAGTTATGTCCACTTGGCTCAAGGCAAAAGGACATGTAAGATGAAATAAATTCCTTGTTGGAAGGACACATCCCATTGGAGGGATTTTCAAACTTGGAGGAATATTCCTTCAAATATGCCAAGTTGAGAGAAAATGAAGATTTAATAAATCAATTAAATTGATTTATTTGTGCAAGTGGGAAAAGCTAGAGGATGTGACATGGATTAGGATTTAATTAATTTAATGAGGGATTTGATGATGTGACTAATTGATTTATATTTATGGGTTGATTTAAATCAAAGATGAGAGGAAAATGATTTAGATTTAATTAAATAAGGATTTTGATTTATTTAATTAAAAGGGATGATGATGTTAGATTAAGTCAAATAAGGTTTAATTTATTTAATTTAATAAGATGACTTTTAGAGATTTAATCAAATAAAATGAATTATTTAATTAAATAGAGACATAGGGTTAATTAAATCAGATTGATTAATTTAATTAACAAGAGAGAATGACTTATCAGATAAATGATTATTTATTTAATTACGGGACGAAGAGTGATGATACGCTGAGAAGGTGATTCAGGATGAAATGACGTTAGTGAATCAGGATCAAGTGCATCAGTATATTTTCCATGTCTACAGTAATAACTTGAAACCTCATTAGAAAGTGCTTGAATTTTATCTTTTGTTGATTTTTGATGTCTTACTTTGGGCTTGAAGTTGTTATATCTATTACTTTTCTTTTTGGCTACAACATCTTTGATAATTCTTTCAAAAATACATTTACATATACATATACATATATACATACATTTAAATTATAACTCATTATTTAATATCATTCTTAAATTCTTGATTGATTGTTCCCTATAATTGACACAAATTGATTTTTTTGGATTTTTTTAATTTTGGACATCCTTGTTAGACCAAAATGCGAGACACACTATCATAAGATTATAATTATAATTAACCATGTATTATTTACGATACTAGTAATAGTTGTGTGAATGGAGACACACCATATAATAGGTTAAGTCAATATTACATAAAACAATGCATTCAAGAGAGGATGTTGGATTTAATATTGATATAGAATAATGATTCTCTAAGAATATATTCCCTCTCTCAGTCTATTTTTCCCCTAATGATAATCTTAACTAACTTTGCTTGTTTAATCAAAGATTGTTGTTGATTAATTATCTCTAATATGCTAAGCTTAAAAAGTTAATCATATTAAAAATTTTGATGATAATAAAATTTTTCATAGTGTAGATTATTCAAAATATCTTGATATATGCAACTGATTCTTATATACTTGAAAAAAACACCATTTCAAATCCACTCCTTAATTTCCCCTACTAATACTACCATCACTATCAAATAACCTCTAATACCTTGATAAAAATAGTCCCTTATTTTGGGTGCTTGATTTTCTTACTATCAACCCAAATATTATTGACATGGCCTCGTAATTCAAGCTATTATAATTCATAATTATCGATCATTACCCAAATACCTTGCTAAGATGTTTAAATTTCTCAAATTAATTGCCAAGAATCAAAGTTTTTTAAGGTTAAATGGAAAATCCAAGATAATGTGGCAACCTAATTGCATAATTATTGATCAATATCCAAATACCTTGCTAAGATGTTAAAACCACCAGGTGTTTGTACAAATTTATGCAAAGTCATGCATGGTAATGCATGATGAGAAATGCACTAAGTGGGGCTACTATGACAATAAATAAATAAAGCATTTACCCCTCTTAATAAATAAAGCTATTGTAATTCATAATTATTGATCATTACCCAAATACCTTGCTAAGATGTTTAAATTTCTCAAATTTCTTGCCAAGAATCAAGGTTTTTTAAGGTTAAATGGGAAATTTGAGATAATCAAGAGTAACAATTCTATACCAAGGGTAATGATGATTTATTCAGAAGAAGATGCACTTATATGTGCAAGTGCAACTACCAATTGATGTTTAATTCTTAGCTTTTCTTGCTTCCAAAATATTAAATTAGTGGAGTTGGTGATGGAAAATGGTGGTCACCCTAACACAAGACAACCTTTTTGTTAGGGAAAATCTACTTTTAAAACTTCCTTTTTATGTTAAGGAAAATCTACTTTTCAACTTCCAATTCAAGTCCATTAAACTTTTCTCATAAAAATGGTTTAAGAATTTAGTGCAATCTTACGACCTACTTCTAAGGTGGCAAGCTTTACCATAATCAGGTTTAGTTTAAGTTGTTTATTTCGTGTTCATGTGACCTATCTTTAACCTCCTATAAATTTAATTTATGTTATAAGGTTTTATAGTGAAAATAATGTTGAGAAATAATTAAATAATATTAAAACTTTAAGGTTTAGAATTGAAATATGATAATGTAATAAATATTATTATTAATGTGATAGTTATATATATGTAAGAATAAATGTATTTGATTTTAGATTTAATGTAGAAAAGTGTTATGAAATCTATTAGAAATTAATATATTATGGAATTAAGAAATTAGACTTTTACAGACAACAATATTAGATTAGGTAGATTAAGTTAATATTGATGAAGTATGATTGAAGACAACCAATAATTTGTCTATGATTATGATACAATAGAAGATACAATTGTAGTGTTTAAAGATATTGTTATGATGTTGTCATATAGATGCTCTCATGATAATCCTAAACTTTTTAAATGAATTAGGGCCAGTCCTTAAATACACCGTCCTACCATGTAATTTAAAATAACTTATGCTTCGATTGGATCATAATGACTAGTAAGATAGAGAAACATGGGCCTAAGTTGAAAAATTTACATTTAAAAGCTCAAAGTTCATATCTACAAGAAAGAATGTTATTGAACCGGAATGACTTGAAGACCTATCCC
>VDFB02268662.1:0-43766 GCA_007258455.2 Sequoia sempervirens
AAGGTAGTCAAAGAAGACTTACAATCAGCCATGTGGAACCGTGAGAGCAAATCAAGTGAATACTTGGATTGAGTAATCCTAATCCTAGAAGTAGATTGAGTGATCTCAATCCCAATAAAGTAATGCAAAAAGCCCAAGTCAGTCATAGAAAACCATTCACAAAGAGAAAATTTCATTTCCGCAATAAAGACTAAAGAATTCCCTAGGATGAGCAAGTCCTCAACATAAAAAACCAAGAGCAGGAGCGCATCATCTTGCCACAAGATGTAGACATTCAAATTAGAATGGCATCCAAAGAACTTAGCTATGAGGAAAAGGAATTCATCTTAGCATACTAAGCCCGAGGGGCTTGCTTGAGACCATATATAGATTTCCTAAATCTGTAAATCATGGAGGAATCTTGCACAATACCTTGTGGCTGCTCCATGTGAATCTCCTCCTCAAGATCTCGACAAAGAATGAACCTTCCAACAATGTATTGTGAAAATGGCAAGTGTAAAACAAATGGAGTTCATCTTTGTAACAAGTGTGAAGGTCTTAGTGTAGTCAATATAAGGAACTTGTAAAAATACCTTTTTGACCAATCATGCTTTAAACTTATCAATTGTGCCATTTGCTGCTAACGTTGTCTAATATATCCACCTGCATTGAACTTCCTTAGGAAGGGAGACAAGGTTCTATGTTTGTTGCTCATCAAGGAACTATACTTATCCTACATAGCCAAATCCAACTTAGGAATAATGGATGCTTCCCAAAAAGTGTGAATCAGAAGTGGAGGCAATGAAAACATGTGGATGCCCTTGAAACTATGATCTTGCCCTCCTAGGATTTGTAGGATACCCAATCCAATCACTAGCTTCTTGTAGGATTTGTCTAGCCCAAAGTCGTGTTGAAGTAGGAGAATTAGGAGGACATTCCTTAGCATTAGAATAGTGATTAGGAGAGGGAGTTGAGTACTCATTATCACTCTTGTCAATCGGTGTAGAGCGAGGAGAATCCTCATCTATAATGTCCCCAATTGGAAATGCCTAAATCTGCCCTAATTTTCTTGTTTAAATTACAATGAATTTAGAGAGTAC
The DNA here is from genome assembly GCA_007258455.2 of Sequoia sempervirens. NCBI lineage: Eukaryota > Viridiplantae > Streptophyta > Pinopsida > Cupressales > Cupressaceae > Sequoia > Sequoia sempervirens. The sequence continues at coordinate 1,080 of VDFB02268662.1, forward strand.
CTTTCTTTTGAAGGTTGAGCCCTACACATAGGTTAGAAATCATCACCACAATCATTCTGAGTAACAGATTATAATCACCTCTCACAATATCAGTAATTAGCAATTAATCATATTTCAAGTATTAGTAAACTCATGACAACATGGTAGGGTAAGTGAAGTTGCAGCGGGTGTCCTGGTAGCCAACTCTTCTAGACCCAAGGGCAACACCTGTTGAGACAATGGCAAGTACCCCCTTGGCCCATGTGGGCTCTGTAATGTCCCCATTTTGGCCATATGCTTTTCATTTGGATTTAGCCTATTTCTGGAAATCCGTAGGCTAAGTTGAAGTAGAAACTTAGGGTTTCCTCTTTCAGATACTACTCAGTTGGCGTTCAGAGGATGTTGTGCAGACTTAATATTTATAGCAATTCGCTATTTTAAGCAAGTCTATCTTTTAGCAGTATCTGTCTAGTAGCAGTTCAATCCTTTGCAGTCCAGTTGTTCAGTTTGGCTTTCTGTTGTTTTGATGTAAATTACTATTTATAGCAGTTGGCTATTTATAGTAAGTCTAAATTTGGCAGCAGCATCATCAACAATTCAGCTCAAGTCATCTTGCTATCCTTCAGTTTCAGTTTGGCTTTGGTTATCTCAATGGACTAAGTTTATATTTAGTCAATTTTATGTTACTCAGTTGTACCCCACGCTTAGGAGTGAAAACTTCATGTTGTTTTTAAAGAGGGGACATTATGGGGTCAATTGTGCATTTAATGATTTATTAAATGCTTTATTATTGCATTATTAAGTTGGACACCTAAAGGAGGTTGAATAAAGTTTTATTATTTCAAAAAGTAAAATGCTTAAAGGTGGCGTCCCTCTTGGAAGTTGAAGTGATTCAACTTCTTGGAATTTGAAGTGATTCAGTTGCCAATTGAAGCTTATATATTGAGGCTTTGAGAAGAGTTCTTCATCTTTGGAAAAAATATAATGTTATGCTGCTGGTTTGAAATCCAAAATCCGGCTAAGGGAAAGCTTAGCAAATTTACTCCACTCTTCGGGCTTGAAACTAGGGTTCTCTAGGTGGTGGACTGAGAGTGTGCTTCATCCAGAAGTACATATTGAGCATTATTGCGGAGTTTTGGTGAGATTTTTCCAGTTTTCATCTTGTTGGTTTATACATGGCTGTAGATGATTTTCATTCATAACTTGAGAGATTTTATTCTTGTTCTAGGTATTGAAGCAATGGATTCCTAGTACATGGGCGACCCTTTCTGCAAATTATTGGATTTTAATTTGTAGTTTTGGATTTTCTAGAGGAGGCCGTACTTCTTCTTGGCCGTACCATTCTCATGTTGCTTTCCTTTAGAAGTTTGAGCTTGGTCTATGGTGGTTTTATTTACATTGTTACATGTATATGTTGGGCGTCTTGTTGCGGAATGGAGTAAATTTTGGAGAGCTTTGTTGGAAATTTGGTGAGTGGAAATAAGCATTTGAATGATTATTTGCTAAGTGCAGTTTAGGTTCATTTGGAATTCTAGAGCGGTTTTGCTCTTTTCCAAGTTACATGCTTAATTGTGGGTGTTTAAGCTTCTAGTTCATGTATGCAATTTGAGAGGAGATAGAAGCATTTGGAAAGATTTAGAATAACTTAGTGAATGGTTTAGTTGCTGGTCTGGTTATTTTAGTTTGCTCGTTTGGAAATCAGACCTGATTATTTCACTTATCATGCTTATTTCTTGGTCATCCAACTCACATTTGCAATCAAAGATATAGCATAATCTTTGCAGAAGTTTGAAGCAGATTTCTATTCAAAATTCATTGTAAGAGGCTCACTGTAAGTTGGTTACAGTAGTACTGCATCAACCTTTCTATCATTAGCTTATTTTTCAATTGTAACATTTTGTAATCATAGTTAATTTGCATTGTAAGGCTGTGAATTAGTAGTACTAATCCAGTCAATAATATTGCTGCATTTACTTTGTGATTATAATGCAAAACATTAATTACCCCCGGATGGTTTACCACCAGTGTGGAGAATAAACTTTGTAACTCTCATTGTACCCACTGAAAAGTGGAGAATTCCCACTCAAGAGTGGATGCCCGCCGCAGCGGATGAATTAGTTGAATTGTTTGTAGTTTCTCCCCCACTGTTTAAGTGGTTGAGCGGAAATCTTTATGGTTGGTTCACCGCCTAAATTCTTTCAGTTTTGTAATAAGTACTCTACCATATGTTAGCACCTCGCCTTCAAAAGGATCTTGTGTGCACATTCTTGGCATGGAGTTTATCTTCCATTTCCAGTTGTATCAGTTTCAGTATTGAGTTATTGATCCTAGGGATCCCCTGATCATATGCCCGCCCCTCTTCCTTCAGTGGTTTTAGGGCGCATTCTTGGTTAGAGTTGCTTTGATAGAGATTTGGTTTTGGCGCTAACACTAATCAAATTGGCCAAGTGTTGGTTATTGTGTAAAAATTGTGGCAAAAAATTGGTTAGCATATTTCAGTGGTATCAGTGCAGAAGATCCTGCCATCCTGTGATCAGAGCTTCATGTTTAGGCAGTTGAGTGACAGAGATCTTCGGTACTACACTAAAAGTCAGAACAAATTCTAGCTCAGCTCCTTGTGGTATCCAGAAGTTGGCAGTTAGGCATGGCTAATGAAGAAGAGATGAAACTGGCAGAGGCACTGTATATGGTTGGAAAGAGACTTGGCAAATAATTTTAGTCAAGAGAAAATGAAGAGAACATTCTTCATTTGTTAGAACAATGTTTGAGACAAGTGAAGCCATCACCTTCAGAGAAAATGGAGTTGGCACTAGCTCCTACAGTGAATTCCTTGAATCAACCCTATTGGTTGGGGCATCTTGATGAAGAAACCAAGCTGCCGATTTCTTCTTGTTTCATGGAGATAATAAGAATTGTAATTCCCCAATTGCCCTATGATGATGAAATTATGAAGATCGTATTAAATATGATAGTGGAAAGTTTTCAAGATTTGGATGAAACTGGTAGTAGCTTGTTTTCAAGAAGAGCAGCTGTTTTAAAGACATTTTCTGAAATTAGTGCTTGCATCTTATTGATAGAATTGGAGATGGAGAATCAAATTTATCACTTGTTTAATTATCTTTTCACCTCGACCTGGAGTGAGCAAGAAGAGAGTATGCTTGCAGCTATCATGAATGTTCTAATCTCTACAATTAAAGAAGTTGATAGTATTCCTGAAAGTGTCCAAACTCTTCTCTTGGATGCTTATAAACGTGAAGAGCAGATTTCTCCCACTGCTGATTTGTTAGTTAAAGAATTTTTCAGTCAATATGAAGATAAATTGAAACCACTATTGAAGAAGACTGTTGAAAATAAAGAAGAGATTTCTGAAGCTGAAGAGGAGGATGAAAGTTGGAATCCCTTTGAAGACATTGCAAAAGTTCAAGGGGTATCCACGAATTTGCACTTACCCAAGCATTCTGTAGAAGAATGTAATGTATTAGTGGAAGCCTTGAAGACTAGTGAGGTACTCTTTGTTTTCTACAAATGAGAACAGTGAGTTGACTTGTGTTAAGAAGCCTCATGTTGAAGATTCAAAGAAAGAACTTTTGGAAACAAAATTTGAAACAAAGATGCATGAAAAGGCCATAAGTGCAAATCCAAATGAAGGCGAAATTTGGTTAGTTGAAGATATGTGTTCAATCAACAATTTGCTTCTTCACAATTCCAGAGAATGCTAGTTTGAAAGTCAAGTCAAGGAGGAGAAGAAGAAAGAGGAAGTTGAAGTCTCTTCCCACTTCAAAGCTGATATGATCAATTCTTTTGAATCATGTGTAGAAGACAACATGGAACGAGAAGCTTCTAGTAGTTATAAGGCAGATTTCTCTTCACTGGAAATCAAGCTAAGGCAAAAAGCTAAGGAGTTGGAAGGCACTATGGATGGAATGATGAAGAGTGTTCATCACATGCGAAACAAGTGGAGGAGTACAGCTGAAACCAGTTTTGAAATCTTTATCCATCAAAGTTGTTCTACATCATCTGAGCTAGTATATAATGATTGCAGCTCAAGTTCGCACATTGCTGATAATGGTATTCAAGTTTTGAAAAAACTTGATAGAATTTATAGGCAAGTAGAACATTTGATTCATGATGTGCCTAGGGGAGAAGTTGTATGTTGCATTTCTATTGATGACATGAAGTCCATTAAATTTTCCTTGGAGGAAATCAAATCTAGTCTTTTGCACATCATTCGTGACAAAGACATAGTGGCCAATATTGCTGACAAGGCATTGGAGTGGAATGAGCTTACCAAAGCAAAGTTGCAAGAAATGCATGAGACTCTAATTGAAGCAGAGAATCAGATTTTTGCTGTTCAATATTCATGGGAGCAAGAAAACAAAAGAAGAGCAGAGGAGCTTCAAGAAATTCTTGATGAGCTTTATCTCATACAAGAAACGTATGATTTGGAATGTTGTCCTGAGAGACCAAAGCATTCAAATTCTCAAGTTTTTCAAGCTTTTGACAATCTCTTGTATGAAGAAGGTGCTAGTAAGGTTTATGTAAATCCTCTTTTTGAAAATGATGAAGAAATTGCTTCAAAGATTACTGAAGAAGGGGATTTAAGGTTTGTCTTCCAGCATTGGAGAGTTAATATGTGAGTTGCACGAAGTTGAATCTACTGCTGCTTCTAGTGCAACTATTCGGCAAGAATTGGTAACTCTTGGATCACAAAGAAATGAAGACTTTCTTATCGTTCATCAACAGAGAGATGATTGGCATGTTGATGAAGGTTTAATTCATTATTTGATGAGGATGCTTGTGAGGCTCTTGTCAGATTTTAGTTCATCACCATCTTCTCTTAGAGTGATAGATTTCAGAATTGTATTTGATGAAGGATTTATGGAATCTTTCCGGCAAGTTATATCACAAGATTTTGGATTTGATCTCTTCAACGAACAAAGGTTGGTTGAATACTTCTTGGGGTTTCAAGAAATGGCAATGCAAATGGAACGAGCAAATCAGAGGATTCGTGTGAGAGCAGTTCTCCGTTTGAGAAGTGGTTCTTCATGGCTGTTAGTTTGGGATCCTGGCATTACTTGGCAAAAAGGTAATACTACTAATTTTATGGGGGATACACCAGCATATAATATTCAAAATGTGGTTGTGACCATTTGCTTATGTGTTGGGAAATGTCTTCAATTGATAATCAGTATTTGGGATCTCAAGTATTTTCTTATGAAAAATGGAATGCATAAAAAGAAGGTTGGATGGAGAGATGAGTGTCAAAAATTATGTTTTATGTTTGCTACTTCCTTCTTTCTATGTCATAGGTTTTTTATTTCTGATCACAAATTGGTGTTCTGGGAAGGAAATATGATTAAAAGTTGGTTTGTGGTGGCATGGGGTCTCTTGCTAAAGGTGCCACCAGCTTGGTTCATGAGCAGTTATGCTCATTTTGATGAAAAATTCTTATGTTGCAGCTGCTGCTTGTCTTCTTGGATGCTGATTTTCCAAAAATTAGATCTCAAGATGATTATTTCAGACCTCTTAGGAAGCTGGTTACTTCATTTTCAAGCCTCTCCACCTCCTATTTGGACTGAATTTCTGCCACAAATGAGCAAGGGAATGATTCAGTATGGTCAAAGTTCAGGTATGGGTTGTTCATTGATGGTTGACAGTGAATTTTGAGGTACCAACTCATACATTACTTTTTGGGACAACGAGTTATTAGCTGATTTGATTTGTCAAATTGAGACTCTTGGTGTGAGACATGTGAATATTTCTTGGAGTTCTTTCAGTGAAATCAGTTTGCTTCAAAGGAAGCATTGTGCATCCTCTTGGATAGGGATGGAGTGTGGAGTGTTGCTCTTGGTTTAGCATTGGTTTAGAAGCATGTTTGAAAATATTTTTGTTGCTGATTAGAATTATGATAGCAAGGTTTGGAGGTCCTACAGACTGATATAGGACCCAGGCACTGACATGATTATTGCATTGTCTTATGTGGACCGGAATGTGTTACTCCACTTTAAGTATTTAGATGTTTTAATTAGAGTAGCGCAACGGATTAGAGGAACAGTGTTCCTAAGAAAGATTTGGAATCCTGGTATCACTTGGATTTTCTATTCAACAGTGGAAGATGATGAAGCCAATGATGGTCTTCTAGAATTTGTTCCCATGATGTTTCAATTTTATTTTAATTTGGTGATTTCTTTTGTTGGTATCCAGTAGTGCAGTGCTTACATCAGTAGGTGTTATCTTTCACCTAGGTTGATTTGGGACCCAGGGATCATATTCAGTTTCAGTTTGGTTCAGCATGGTGATTTCAGGATGGCATTGGAATTGCTTGAGGACAAGCAATTTTGGGAAGGGCGGACTGTAATGTCCCCATTTTGGTCATATGCTTTTCATTTGTATTTAGCCTATTTCCGGAAATCTGTAGGCTAAGCTGAAGCAGAAAATTAGGGTTTCCTCTTTCAGATACTGCTCAGTTGGCGTTCAGAGGATGTTGTGCAGACTTACTATTTATAGTAGTTCGCTATTTTTAGCAAGTCTATCTTTTAGCAGTGTCTGTCTAGCAGCAGTTCAATCCTTTGCAGTCCAGTTGTTCAGTTTGGCTTTCTATTGTTTTGATGTAAATTTACTATTTATAGCAATTGGCTATTTATAGTAAGTCTAAATTTGGTAGTAGCATCATCAGCAATTCAGCTCAAGTCATCTTGCTATCCTTCAGTTTCAGTTTGGCTTTGGTTATCTCAATGGACTAAGTTTATACTTAGTCAATTTTATGTTACTCAGTTGTACCCCACGCCTAGGAGTGATAACTTCATGTTGTTTTTAAAGAGGGGACATTATGGGGTCAATTGGGCATTTAATGATTTATTAAATGTTTTATTATTGCATTATTAAGTTGAACACCTAAAGGAGGTTGAATAAAGTTTTATTATTTCAAAAAGTAAAATGCTTAAAGATGGCATCCCTCTTGGAAGTTGAAGTGATTCAACTTCTTGGAATTTGAAGTGATTCAGTTGCCAATTGAAGCTTATATATTGAGGCTTTGAGAAGAGCTCTTCATCTTTGGAAAAAATATAACGTTATGCTGCTGATTTGAAATCCAGAATCCGGCTAAAGGAAAGCTTAGCAAATTTACTCCTCTTCGGGCCTGAAACTATGGTTCCCTAGGTGGTGGACTGAGAGTGTGCTTCATCCAGAAGTACATATTGAGCATTATTGTGGAGTTTTGGTGAGATTTTTCCAGTTTTCATCTTGCTGGTTTATACATGGTTGTAGATGATTTTCATTCATAACTTCTTGAGAGATTTTATTCTTGTTCTGGGTATAGAAGCAATGGATTCCTAGTACATGGGCGACCCTTTTTGCAGATTATTGGATTTTAATTAGTAGTTTTGGATTTTCTAGAGGAGGCCGTACTTCTTCTTGGCCATACCATTCTCATGTTGCTTTCCTTGGGATTCGAGCTTGGTCTATGGTGGTTTATTTACATTGTTACATCTTTATATGTTGGACGTCTTGACCTTTGGGAGCTGTGATCAAATTTTGGAGAGCTTTGTTGGAGATTTGGTGAGTGAAATAAGCTTTTGAATGATTGTTGCTTGCTGGTCTGCATTTTGGTTCATTGGAATTCTAGAACAGACTTTGCTCTTTTCCAAGTTATGCCTAATTATTGGGTGTTTAAGCTTCTAGTTCATGTGTATGCAATTTGAAGGAGATAGAAGCATTTTGGAAGAAGATTTGAATAACTTAGTGAATGGTTTAGTTGCTGGTCTGGTTATTTTAGTTTGCTCGTTTGGAAATCAGACCTGATTATTTCACTTATCATGCTTATTTCTTGGTCATCCAACTCACATTTGCAATCAGAGATATAGCATAATCTTTGCAGAAGTTTGAAGCAGATTTCTATTCAAAATTCATTGTAAGAGGCTCACTGTAAGTTGGTTATAGTAGTACTGTATCAACCTTTCTATCATTAGCTTATTTTTCAATTGTAACACTTTGTAATCGCAGTTAATTTGCATTGTAAGGCTGTGAATTAGTAGTACTAATCTAGTCAATAATATTGCTGCATTTACTTTGTGATTATAATGCAAAACATTAATTACCCCTGGATGTGTTGATGTGTTTTTCGTGACCGCACCAACACAGAATAAAGTTACCAACGGCGACTCTATCCTCTCTTGAACAAAATCTCTTGCATGCTAAGATTGCTAGAAAGATCATGCATTCAACTTCAAGGTTCCTTCATGCAATGGATAGTCTAGTTGGCTTGATGTGATTTGCTGGTATTTCAAGGGGACTTGCAAAATTGTTCAACAATGGAGAAAGGAATTTGAATGCTCGAAAGGTTTGTCTATAAAGCTCTTATTTCCTAGACTAACCATAAAGTACTGAATTTAAATGTGTAGGGTTCATAAAGTCTAAATTCTATCCTAATTGGGGATATGGAACTTAACTTCAGCAAACTTCAACCGGACTTCGCTTTGCCTCGCGTCGGACAACTTCCACGGAGTCGGTGCAATCCTCAAGGGAGGTGACTAAAGATATTCAAACCACTGCTTGGCATGAAGATACCATCACAACGACGCATACCATCATTCAAACTGTGATTGAAGTTAGGTCCACAACGTTTCCAATTGACCACACAAGGGGAACACACCATTAGTGAGCCCGCTAGCGGTATGAATAAGCGAAGCTTGCTTAGATCAAACACCACATTCCATTATTACTATTTGCTTGCATGAAATGAAATTTACTCTACTTTAAGCTACTATTCAAATCAGAGGGACGAAGAAACCTTGCTTGCTACTCACAACAAAAGACGAGATCATCATCAATGAAAACTCTTTTTATTGAGAGAGTGTTCACAACAATTTCTTACAAAGTTTTCAAAGGAAAAACTTTCCTCCTTCAAACTATCCTACCAATCTATGCTACACTGTCAGTCTCTCTACTATTCTATGATCCTAATCTAATGAATTAGAAATGAGGGGGGATGCCCCTTTTATAGTTGGCCCAGTCCAATGGACGACTCAGATTCAATTACAATGAAGGGCTCAGATTGAGCCACATAAACCCTAACCCTAAAAACTGCCACCAAGAAGAGTGGAGTAATAAATGAGCAATTAATGTCCACCATCTTCTAGAAGATTCCTGTGTGGAAATGCGTTCGCACTGTTCTTTCTCTGACTACAAACGGCCTGAGTTTGGTCAACACTGCTTCAACTCCTTGAATGGATATGGCAGGCACGTTCTAAATCTGAAACTTCAAGGCTGTAACCTTTTAACCTGTTCGATGGTGGTTTTCCTCCTTCCTGCTACTGCATCTTTAGTTGTACGAAGCACACTGGAGAACATCCTTTGGGTCATCGAAGGACTTTACACTTAAGGAGAATTTCTCTGCTTCGCTCTTTAGCCTATTTCGTTGTCACTCTTTAACATTGAAGCCTTTTGTTCACTCCTCATCCTTAGCCTTGAGGGCGTTTTAGTGCTTGAAGATGACTCTTTAACGCCTAGGTCTTCATCATTTCTTCATCCTCATCTTGAAGGATTCTCCAATCTTGGACTCGACCTATTCTCCTTTGCCACTCGCCTACCTGAGCCAAGTGCATATTGGGTCAACACTTAGCCATTTCTTCCAAGTACTCGCTCCATCTCCCCAAGTCATCATGCCTTGGCCTTGGTGTTCACCCTACAAAACAAGCAAGAGAAGAGCATCAGAACACTTCATAATATAAATTCACCTCACTTACCTGATTTTCATACTCTGATTTCCAAGGTTGATTGATCTCTGGAACATTTCTTTTCTAGCAAACCTTGCTTTCTTCATAGCTTTTCAACATCTGCATGCCATCTTGACGCCTTCATCCCGATATTTGAGTTTCACTTTAGCTTCACATTCTTCATGCCTTAGACAAATTTCTCCTTTCTGAGGGCGCATTTTAGAAGACTCTTGCTTCATCATCTGCCTTAGAAAATTTTCATATCTTCACTTTGGCTTGGAAGAATATTCCCCCCTCCAACAATTTCATCAAAAATCACCTAAGTATCTAGCTCCAACTTTTAGCCAAGGCACTTTATTTCTCTTCTTGCCTCAAAATTTTTTTAGTTTGTTCTGCCTTAGAAAATTTTATCAACCAGGTGCCCATCAAAAATCTTCATCTTAAAATCTTCGGCAAGGTGTGGAAAACTTTAAAATCACATGTTGAAAATAGCCAATACCTAGAAGAAAATTTCCCTCGGAAAGCGTCGATTTCATGTGTCTACAAACGAAGGGGTACATTTAATTTTTGAATTTTAACCTTAGAAAAATATTTTGCCAACAAATTTATCTTCATCCTTCATCCCTGGGCGTACTTTCCTTGCTCTACCTTGAAAATCTCCTTCAATCTCATGAAACTGGCACATTCTGACTCCTTGCCAATTTTATCCTTGCCCCAGAAAATTTATCACTTCTTCAAGCTTTAGGCGTATTTTCCCCTAGAGGTGGAATTTTATGCCCTAGAAAAATTTCAAATAACATCACTAGCATGGGTGCCTATAGGGGCTTCCACTTTCAATTTCCAATACTTATAACATTTTCCAACTCCTTCCACAAGTCAAGGTGCATATAGAGGTAACTACTTTAAGCTTTGAACACTTAGAAAATATCAAACTTCCTCCTCAACTCTTAGGTGCATATGACCCTTCAAGCTTTGAGTTTATTTGCCTTAGAAATTTTCAACATTCTTCCCTTCAAGGTTGGGCGCATTTAGGAGGTCAAGCTTCAAGTTTAAATGCCTTAGAAACTTTTCTAACTTTCTCACCCAAGTTGAGGCGCATTTCACCATGTCTACTTCCAATTTCAAGCACTTAGTAAAATTTTCCATCAAACTTAAGTAGGCAAGGCGCATATGAGGGCAGGAGCTTCAAATTTTCAACACTTAGTAAATCTTTACCCTCCTTCCTTGCTAGGGCGCATATGAGGGTAGGAGCTTCAAATTTTCAACACTTAGAAATTTTTTGGTGCCATCACGCAAGTTGGATGCATTTTACTAGTGGAGCTTCCATTTTTGCATACTTGGAAACTTTTCCATGCCCCTTCACAAACTTGGGCGCATTTTGATGGGTCTCCTGCCATTAACCAATACTCAAATTTTTTTTCATGTTTCCTCACAAGCTTGGGCGCATATCAAGGGGTCTAGAGGAACTTTTAACACATAGAATATTTTCTCATCCCTATCTTCTAGCTTGGGCGCATTTGAGGTGTGGAGTTGGAATTTCCATGACTTAAACATTTTTCTGTCACCTCTTCTAGATGATGGTGCATTTGAGGGGTCAAGCAAGAAGTTTGAAAACACTTAGAATTTTCTCCACACTTCATCTTGAGATGAGGGCGCATTTAGGGGTAGGAGCAAGAATTTCTTCAGACTTAGAAAATTTCTTCAAGTCTAGCTTCTAGCATGGGTGCATTTGGAGCAGGCAACAGGAATTTCAATGCCTTAGAATTTTTTCATCACCACCTTGAGATGAGGGCGCATTTTGGGGGTGGTGAAGGAATTTTACATGCCTTGGAAACTTTTCCCAACCTCACTTCATAACAGGGCTTATTTGGCATGCTGAGGAGGATTTAACTTCAGACTTGGAAAAATTTTCATGGCTTCTTCTCCTTGAGGGTGCATTTAGGGGGCTGAGCAGGAATTATCAACACTTGAAATTGTCCATCCTTCTGCCAGCTTTACCTTGGGCGCATTTGACAGGGGGTGAAGGAAATTTCTCAGACTTAGACATTTTTAGCTTGCTCACCCCTGCTTACTATATTTTGTAAGCCCTCTGATTTTCATACCTCTGAAGCTTGGATTGATCTGAAATTCGCGCCATAGGAGCCTCATGACCTAATTGATCTGTTCACACTACCATCTCGTGCCAGCCTACTATTTATAGCGTGTTTCTGAAGGTGATTTACTATTTATAGTAACTGCTCAGTTTCATGACTTCCCCAACTTCGTTTGACTTGAAATCTGAATGACGTGATCCTCATGGGTTAACTTATCTGTTCACACTGGCGCCTGCTACTGACTTACTATTTATAGCCTGTTTCTGGAGTGCCTTACTAGTAAGTGCTTAGATTGCCTTCAAATTTTACCAGTGGATAGCGTAAAAGATATTGATCATAGTGGGATACACCGGTTTTCGAAGATTTTGGCATTTGACCCCTCATTTTGGGTCTCGAAGCTGGAAACCCTAATTTGACTTGCATGTTGCTTAAACGATCTCCGTTTGACCCTGTTTTTGTTGCATGTCGGTCAGTTTGTGATACTAAAGTGTTGGGGGGGCTGCCAAAGCAGATCTGCTAAAAATAGTAAGTTTCCGAAAAAGTGACCAACTCTGTTTGCATGTCACATCACTGCGTAGCTCTTGAAAAACCCATAAGGAATAACCTGACATGCATTGAAAAGTCCTGCATGCAAACCCTAAACATAGCCTCTAAAGACAGCTTTGAAAAAGGTCCTGATCCTGGTTTGCATGTTACACCATTGCGAAGCTTTCGAAAAACCCACAAAGAATGTTCAGACATGCATAGAAAATTCCAACATGCAAACCCTAAAAATAGCCTCCGAAGGCTGAGTGCTGAAAGTTACCATCTCATCTTGGATGTTATATCACCGCGTAGGTCTCAGAAAACCCAGAAAGATTCTCCAGACATGCATTGAAAAACTTCGCATGTAAACCCTAAAATTAGCTCCTGAAGGTGAACTTGCTAAAAATAGAAAGTTGTCCGTTTCAGCTCAAAACTTGCAGACAAATAGCTTGACGTGCTCTAGATGTAGTGTAGCAGTCAGAATTTCAAAAGTGCTGAGAAAAATGTCCCAAACTAGGTACTAACTAAAAATAGTAAGTTGTCAGAATTCGATGAAATTCTGTTGGGGACCTGCTGGAAGCTTGCTGACTGCATTGTCGTGCTCAAATTTCAATTTACTTACTCCATTTGACTTCAAACTGGTCGGAAGATTCAAACCCTAATTCTTAGACTTAGCCAAAATCTCAAGTTTAAGCTCAAAGATGGGCACATCCTCGGAAAGACAGACAAAACAAAAGAGAGACGACAACAAAACGAACTAAAAACCAAGTCAAAAGACCTGAACAAAGCAAAAATTAGGGGGTCCCCATTTGCAATGGGGCGATGTGTGAAAAGGTCGCAACAGGATGGTTTACCGCCAATGTGGAGAATAAACTTTGTAACTCTCATTGTACCCACTGAAAAGTGGAGAATTCCCACTCAAGAGTGGATGCCCGCCGCAGTGGATGAATTAGTTGAATTGTTTGTAGTTTTCCCCCCATTGTTTAAGTGGTTGAGCGGAAATCTTTATGGTTGGTTCACCGCCTAAGTTCTTTCAGTTTTGTAATAAGTACTCCGCCATATGTTAGCACCTCGCCTTCAAAAGGATCTTGTGTGCACATTCTTGGCATGGAGTTTATCTTCCATTTCTAGTTGTATCAGTTTCAGTATTGAGTTATTGATCCTAGGGATCCTCTGACCATATGCCCGCCCCTCTTCCTTCAGTGGTTTTAGGGCGCATTCTTGGTTAGAGTTGCTTTGATAGAGATTTGGTTTTGGCGCTAACGCTAATCAAATTGGCCAAGTGTTGGTTATTGTGTAAAAATTGTGGCAAAAAATTGGTTAGCATATTTCAGGCTCATCTTGTCCCCCTCTCGGGTGGCCTATCCAGAAGATGCCCTCTCGTTGTATTCCCTCAGCAATCCTCCCTTCCCTTATCCATGGTGTGGGTAGGGTAAGTGAAGTTGCATTGGGTGTCCTGGTAGCCAACTCTTCTAAACCCAAGGGCAGCACCTGTTGAGGCAATGGCAAGTTCCTCCTTGGCCCATGTGGGCTCAGCTTGTCCCCTCCCGGGTGGCGTATCTAGAAGATGCCCTCTTGCTTTACTCCCTCGGCAATCTTCACTTCCCTTATCCATGGTGTGGATATGTATTGGTTTTACTAACTCACATTTAAATTAAAGTATCTATCAACTCCTTTAACCATGATGGGTGGTTAGGAGTTGCAAAGGTATCTTGGCAGCTCAACTCCTCTAGATCCAAAGGCAATACCCATTGAGACAACGGCAGTACCCCTTTGGCCCATGTGGACTCATCTTGTCCCCTTATTTGGGTGGCGTATCTAGAGGAAAACCCCTTGATATAGCCCCTTGGCAATTCCCTCGTTTCCCACCATGGTGAAGGCATAAGCACAATGATGTAATTCCTACATAAATATATAAGCAAACTTAATAAGGACTAATAATATCACACATGGATCATTCTTTCTAAATAACATAAATGAATAGGTGATCATAGGATAAGGACATACATAAGTACATATACAATCTATTCATTTATATTAATAAGTCATAATTACTTATAGGGCTCTTAATTGCTGCAACTCAAATATATATAGGGATCATTATTGCACAATTGTAGATAATATATATATATATATATATATATATATATATATAACTATTTAAACTTACAACTCAAATATATTCTGGATAATATATTTTATTCTTCCCTCTCATCTGCTGCTTTCACAGATTTATGACTGAATATTATATTGATTCCCTCAGTGATTATTTTAATTCATAAAATACCACCTTATTATTATCTGCAGAAGCCTTTCTCAATTTTCCCAGCCACGATGATAGCTTACTTTATTTCCCTAAATCCTCCTTTCTTGATTGAAGTCTCTGCCTTCTTTTATATCGCTTGTTCTGCCCAACAGTCACATCTATTGTGGAGGGGACGTGGCTCTTTTATCTTTTTTTGCATGACTGTTGACCTTTCAATGCCAACTGTTGCATACTTTACAGCCTATCCGCTGCTTTAGGAGGATCAGTGCTTTTGTTAGCTTAGATGATGGTAGTTTAGGATTCGATGCATGTCTTAGGAATCGGTGCTTCAGATTATTAATACTTTGTAATTAATTAATTATTATTTGTTTTATTTATTGATTAACAATATCAACCTCTATTTTGCTTTGTATTGTAATTATAATATGTATGAGAATTATAATTACAAGAATATTTAATTTAGCAATTATTTGTATTGATATTTTTGTTGTTTACAATTATTTGTATATATATATTATTTATTTTATTTGTATTTCATTTTTTAATGTTACAATTTCGGAGCATGACATCATCACTAGAACTATGCCCAAGTGGATTTCAGTGCTTAGAAATCCTGTCACAAATACCAAGGGAACCTGATGTGATTGTAGATGGTGGAGAAATATTTGACGTAGGACTAGGAGTGCCCTTCTCAAAACATACACCTCTCGATAAACAACCATGAGTGACAGGATGAAGAAGCTTGTTGTACGCATACAAAAATTCTGTATTGTTTCAAGTTTTTCATGATCAAGTCTTGTGTAGTCTTTATCATCTTGTCATCTTTTTGTTCTTTTTTGATCCCTTGTAGGATCATGGAATAAGGCTGTTGAAGACATTGATCTTGATGGAAGAAAGGAGGCCTTCAAATCTGAAATTTCTGAGTCATGAAAAGAGGACGCATTTGTGGAGTAGGGGTGCACCTCACAAAGGAAGAACATGCTAGGAAATGGAAAAACGTGCTAGGAAAAGGAAAAGTATAAATGTGTTCACTAAAAGTGCTCAAAGTTCTAGTCGTATAACAATATCGACTCATTCTAGCACGTTTAGGAGTACATATAAACTGTTTGGTACAGAAGTTATTTGTGTCTATCATATTTGATATATAAGGTGCAACTTCATTTGAGTGGGTCTGGATTGCATACACACCGGATTACACAACATATGGCATTCATTAAAGGAGGTTAAATTAAAATAATTGAAAAGGTGACCAAAATGCAAATTGGCAAAACAAGGTTTCTGATCAAATAGAAGTATAGAGTAGAGGGTTTTAGATTCAAGTCACCAAGATTACCAAATTGTTGAGGTTTCAGGGAGTTTTCAAAGTTCCACCATGATCAACATAGAAAAGACTCACTAGAATCATGCAGAGCCATATTCTGAAAAGGTCTATTTTAAGCTTGTGCTAAAAATAGGTGCCATTTTTAGCTTTCACATTTTTCAAATAAAAGAGCATATTTTGGGATGTACTATTTTTAGCACAAGGAGCTTGTATTATTTTAAACCTTCCACTATTTTTTAGCATTTTTTGTTTATTGCCTAGAGTCGGCTATTGTTAGATTGCCTACCCAATCATGCAAAAGATGTGAGTTTTAAGGGATAAATGTAATTATTTCAATCATTAGCTGAATTGACAGTTGCATGTGTCAAATCAGAATTAGTGGATAGGAATAATTTGTCATAAATCTTGCAGATCATTTAAGCAATCATAGTTAGGGTAGAAGTGCAATTAATTTAGTTCACTTATTTTCATGCAATTGTTTGTAAACAATTATTTTGCACTTGGTTATAAATCAATGGTAATTTCCATGCCTACATATTGCTGAAATTGCTATTCAGTATTATTGTCAATCCAGAATGTGCTATTCAATGGGATGTAGTATGCCTTCTTTGCTTCAAAATCACCATTGAAGTTTTCTATCTAACGTGGTAGTGTACCTTTATGAGTTAAATATCACTTAACAATTATTGAAAGCTTTGTATTTTAGTAAGTGTTAGGTTTGTCTCTTGTAGCTTTGAATACGTTGATTGTGTCTAGCTTATAACATTTAATATCATTTCATCCTTGTGTACTTGTTTTGCTTGATCTCTACTTTTAGCTAAGTAGTTCAACCATATAGCTGTAGAATTTGTTTTTAGTCAAAAAACATAAAATCCTTTGCTTGTTGTCAAAAGAGTGTCTTAGCTTTTTACCATAGGCAAAACTAAAAATATACACATTTACATTTTATTTAGTGTGAACACGAACCACCCCAAAAATCATTGTAAAGATTGTAAGTTGCAAGTCTATATTGTCTATGTTGGCCTTGCTGTTGCACCAAAAGGTCGACTTGTCAATGCCCGATACAAGCGTTAGATAAGATCCACAGGAGGCGGTTAAACCATGTCGCAAATCACATGGTCAGCGCTGACCGAGGGGTGGAAGCGCCGAGCTTCCAACAATCCCCCCCCGTGCGACCACAGGATTCGAACCCGCAACCCGGCTCTGATACCAATTGTTGGCCTTGTTGTTGCATCAAAAGGTCGACCCGTCAATGCCCAATACAAGCATCAGATAAGATCCACGGGAGGCGGTTAAACCATGTCGTGAATCATGCGGTCAGCACTGACTGAGGGGTCCGAGCTTCCAACAGTCTAGTTTTAGGTTAATTTTTAATTTACAGGGAACTTCCAATTCAAAGAGTGGTTTTATTGCACATTTGTTCCATTTTTCTTCGCATGGAAATTTGCAAATTAAAATGCTAACAAAGTTGACATCCCTTAACATCATTTGGATAACTCACAACAATGCAAGGTGTACTTTGTGGATCCATGGCTTTACGTTTCTTTGATGGAATGTAGGCCTAGGCAGGAGAATCGGAAACTCCAAAGTGTTTCACTATGGGTTTACAACTGCTCCAAGCTTGAAAAGGAGTGACCCCTTTTAAGGCTTTATGGGCAACACAGTTCTAGATGTAGTTCACAAAGTTAATGGCCTTCGATTAGAATTGTAGTGTAAGGGACTAGAGTGGACTGCACAACTAGCCATCTCCTTTAATGATTTGTTCTTTCTCTTTTTTATGCCATTCTATTGAGGGTTGTATAGAATTGTGTGCTGCAAGTCAATACCCTTTGTTACATAGAACTACTAAAATTGATGGTTGACATACTCACCACCGTTATTAGTGAGAAAATGTCTGATGGCTTTCCCAAATTCTTCTCAACAAAGTGCTTTGAAGTCTTGAAAGTACTCAAAGACCTCACTCTTTTGTCAAAGGAAGCAGATCCATGTATATTGAGAAAGGTCATCAATGAAGGTTAGGACATATTCGGCCTTATTGAATGAAACGTATGGGAAAGACCCAAATAGATCATTGTGAATCAATTCTAGAATCTGTGTAGTTCTCGATGCTTTGCCCTTATTGAACTTCTCTTCAAGATGTTTGCCCAAAATACAACCATGACAAATGCTATTAGAATAGTGGACTCTAGGAAAACTTTTAACCACACCTTGCTGGCTCAATTGTTGTAGATAACAATAGTTCAAGTGATCAAACAGCTCAAGCTGTAGTCTGCTCACATCATCAGTGTGAGTAGGAAGTACTGTTACACCCCGATTGTATAGCTACTATTGCATAGGGCAATTGATTGTAATGTTTGAATCATTGAGATGAATAAAACATGTTCTTGTGAATGTGTTCTATTTAAATGATTGTCTCATTTGATTGATACTTCTATTGACTGATACTTCTATTGATTGTAATTCTTGAGAGGGCAATTAATTGTAATGTTTGAATCATTGAGATGAATAAAACATGTTCTTGTGAATGTGTTCTATTTAAATGATTGTCTCATTTGACTGATACTTCTATTGATGTAATTCTCGATTAATGTTGCATACAAGTTATGGAATAATGTTTATTCTAACTTTTGAGATGTTTTATGTATACTGCTTTGTTGTGAGCATATGACTCCCGTTTTCGTGTCATGGTGTGCAAGTAAGAGGACCATTCCTCCAGGAAGAGGAGAAATATCACTCGGGGAGGAGCTTGGTTAGGTAAACAGTAACGAGAACCATTTGAGCATACACACACATCCCTTGGACTTAGTAAGCTAAGTCAGTTTGTTGAGTTACGGGTAAGTCATCCATAGGCTTGTATGTTGACATTAGGAGTCTTGTCTACTTTTGAATGTATGTATAAGTGATGCCTATCTATGTATCTGTATATGATATTACATTACTGGTTAGGAGGTGGACATGTATACATGTATATAGTATATAAACGTATCCATAGGTATATTCATGTCGATACAAACGTATGAGGGCAAATGGAAATGCTCGTACGAGTGCATCGATATAATATACATACGTATACGTGTACATAGAGGAAAATATACAAACGCATATACATGTGTATATACCCACAACCAACCTGATGTATGTGGATATTAATAATATTATTTTAATATTGCCTTGGAATTTACATATACACATATATACACATATACATAGATATGTATATTGAAAGTATGTTGATTGGCTCGCAATATACGTATTTATCAAATAAATATGTAAATGTGTATATATTTATATATGTAAATGTATATATATTTAATATTATATATATATATATATATATAATTTAATTGATTTGATTTAAATAAGAGATCGATACATCTCATAGTAAAGGAAGACTTTATTTTAAATCATTTTATGAGATGTCGATTAGTGCACTATGGGAAACCGATTTAAATCAAAAGGATGAAATATTAAGTCTTCATTTTGAATCGAACCTTTTTGATAAATCACGCCAAAGTTAAATATTTCATTGAGAACTATAGGAAACTTTTGAAAAGAAATAAAAGGGAAAAATAGAAGTGCCGTGAGAAGTAACGTGCGCGCTTGGAGAACTCACACCATGAACAGGTCGTTGGAACTCTACTCAGCTGAGTATTTGGCAATCGAACCCTCTAAATTGGAAAAATGGATCACATGCAACCTTGACCGATTCTTTAGTGTTGATTCATCAAACTGATTTTCTGAATATTTAAGCCAAAAATAAGGGACGCCTGTAGGTGTCAAGATACATATTTTTACATGTGCAATGTTGAACCATTCTTTGGTCGCTGTCATAGAAAGAGGTCGACTCACCTTTGAAATTCGCCACATCTTACATTTGAAGCATTCAAAACCTTGTCTAGTAGTTTACATGCCATTAAAGGAGGAAAATGGTTGAGCAGGGGGCTCTATATATAGCCGCCTTGTTCACTCTTCTTCATCATCTTCTAAAATCTAAGTTCTTACTTCTGCTAAGAGATTTTATCCTTCATATTTTATTAAGAGCAATTACATTTCTGAGTGCTTTCATATTTATGAGAATAATCTTTAGTTCTGGAAGTCAATTTCTGAGTGTTTCTATCCTGAGAGAAGAGAGGCATTGGAGAGTAAATCTGAAAAGAAAAGACAGCAGCTTGAGAGGGTTTTGCTGGATATCTTGAAGTGTTGGAAGTGCCTTGACATCATTTTTTTAAAAGGACGCCGAAACATGCATGAATCATTCTTTAGTTATTCATTCTATTTTTGAATACTTGAATGTTGTATAATCTATGTAACGAACACACTTGTACGATAAATTTAAAACCTTAAAATTTAGTCACAAAAGCAAGTACAATATCATAATGATAAAAATTTTCTTTTCAAAACATAAATAAGAAACATCTTTTGCATCTTTAAACTATTTCATTCCAAATGAAATTACAAAGTAAGAAGAGAATTATACATACATAGCCCGTAGGCTTTTGACACCAATAGAAGTAAGAAGGTCCAGGAGTTCGTCCTGTCAAGTCTTGGATCATCAGGCGGGTGTTCGTGGAGGAGAAACATCACTCGGGCGTTTTTCCGCCAACCACGGACTTATAATGCGGTCCCCCGCACAATCATTTTGCAATGAACGACCCTCCCTTCGAAGAAGAGATTGGTTGGGTAACCTTTAATGACTACCAACTGGACATAGTGCTGTGATTCTACAAAACTAGCTTTCGTGCAATCGGCAAATCTCAAACTAGGTTGTATTTCGGAATCACGGTGAACTGACAGTGTAGTACTACAACTAAATGGTTCCTTACACTACTTTGGCCAAAGTGTTTACGTTCAATGAAGAACATAGGTCATATGCCACATTCACTAGCCAGGTTCAACTTGACTTGAGGCTATCTTATTCTACGCGTAGGTTGGTCTATCGGGGTAGTCCGTACCTTAGACTTCCTACAACAATCTAACTACTGGAATGACAATCATTTTAACAAGAACTTACAACTATCGCCTTTATTTAGGATATTCTCATCCTAGGGATACAATAACTTGACTAAGTTATTTAGTATCTAGTTGTAGCATATAACTCGTAAATGTTCTCGATTCAATCCTAGTAACTAGTAACTTATTTACTAGCATATGCTCTATATATGGAGCCATTATATACTATGCAGATTACTTTTCATTACCTAATGTAAACCGTACACCGATAACAACAAGAACCAAGAAAAGACTACATACATGAAACATTTTATTTCACAACTTAACATGTGTTAAGAAACTTTTTCTTCTTTCTTATTCTATCCTAAGTAAACCAGATATTCAAACACTTTCCTTTTCAGTCATGAATATAATTCAGAGTTTTATCAGATTACTAGAATATTAGAAAATATGAAAAGGCAGGAATTAGCATGCCTGATTAAGCTTTCCAAATGTTTGGAAGGGTAACTCCTTCTCTTGCCTTCACCCAGATGGCTTTCAGCTGATTCTGAAACAAGTACTCAGCACAGTGATCTGGCAATTCCTTACTTGCTGCTCTCTACTCAGAGATTACTTCTCTTTAACAGAATAAACTTAAGAATTATCTTACTAATGGCGAATTCACTTTTAGCTTCAAAATGCTCTATGAAATCTTGATTGTAAATGCGTATCTCTTATGAATGCCAAACGCAGGTATTTATAGGGTTGATATTTGAACTGCTTCCTTCTTCTATGGCGCCAGTACTGCCAGCAAGATTTGGAATGTTTCAAATTAAAAACGTGTTGCATAATGGTAAGGGTTTCGACCTCCATTTTTGACAGCAATGACGTTTTAACCGAATTCGAAATTGCTTAGTCTTTAAAATCGTGACAGCTCTTATTCTGGTGCGTTTTTACTGCTAGGTTATTTGGCAAGTTTATATTTAAGACTTTTTCCTAGCTCTAATGGCGTCCAGATTTCGTTTTGTTTGCCAAACAAGAATTTAGTCGGCCATTTTCAGACGCCTGGCCCTAGTCGCGCGATTTTCCTGCGCGTTTTTTTCTTTTCCTCTGACATTTTCACGTTTTTGCTTCTTTATTTCGAATTTTTAACTCTTTAACGTTTAAATAAAGTTCAATATTATTATGACGCATTTGGTCATGGCTCAAAATTGGAGTTTATTAATTCGACGCAATGAAGTATTTCAATACTTAGAGAAAATAGCGATTTCATTCTCTTTTTTAAAAATTCTTAATAAAATGTTTAATTTACATTTCGTTTTGATTTGTAAATCTTTTATTTAAATATATTATATATATATTCTATTAAAATATTTATATATTATAGTTTTTGTATAATTATTTAAATTATTAATTTAAATAATATCGTATACATTTATAAACTATATTATATTTATATTTTAATATAATATTAAAATATTTATATAATATAATTTTTGTATAATTATTTGAATTATTAATTTAAATAATATCGTATACATTTATAAACTATATTATATTTATATTTTAATATAATATTAAATATATAAATATACTTATTTTTATACCTATACATATATATACTTTTACATTAAACGTCACATGTTTATGTATATATATGTGTATGTATAAATTCTGAGGCAAAATATCGTTATCATATATAAATTCTTTCACCACGTTAGTTGCGGGTACATATACTTGTATATATAATTATATATATACTTTACGTATAAGTATTCATAAATACACTTATATCGACGCACACGTATGGCATATCCATCTGCTCAATACGTTGTATCGACATGAATGTACTTATGGGTACTTGTATGTATCCACCTCTAACAAGAAATATTACTCATAAGATTATACTAGCAAGCATCACTTATTTACACAATCAGAAGAAGACACGACTCCCAATGATACTAGACAAGCCTACGGATGACTTACCTTTAACCAGAACAATGACTTAGCTTACTCAGTTCTAAGGTTTGTGTGTGTATGTCTAGTTGGTATCCATTACTGTTTACCCGACCAAGTTCTTCCCCGAGTGATATCTCTCCTCTGTCTCGAGGTACGAACCTGTTTCATGCACATCATGACATGCCAACGGAAGTCATTTGCTCAAAACCAAGGTAATATACATAAAGCATCGTAGAAAGTTAGAACAACATTATTCCATAACTCAATATGCTAATTTCATTCAAGAATTACATCAATAGGTGTATCAGATAATGAGACAATCATTAGGACACATTCAATTGATCACAAGAACAATTCAATTTATTCAACAGAAAGATTCAAACATTTACAATGTACTTCCTATGCAATAGTAGCTATACAATCGGGGTGTAACAATCTATGAATACTGTTTGTGCATTATCAAGTAGTTAATAGTTTAACTGCATTCACATGAAAAGGAGAAAATGAGTTTCTATGAATTCACATATTAGTTGTAAATAGGCAGTAAACTGTTCAAAGTTGCTTATTATGTGCATTACATTGCTTGTATGATCTCCATATAAGGAGAGTATATGAAAGTAGATACTAAATACTAGGACGAGGATGATAGCATCAAGTCAAGTACAATCCATAGCTTAAGTTAATAGATTAACTTAGTGAAGCTTGTATAACTCCTAGGATATTGATTTCTAGAATAGGAGAGGACTTTGAGTTTACTTGTTATGCGAGTAGGTTAGTATGATTGTAGGATGTCTGGGGTGACGGATTCACCCATTGAAGGGAAAAACCTATGCGTAGAGTAAGGAAGCCTTAAGTCAAATCGGCCTTGAGTAGTGTTTATGATAAATGACCTTCATTCGAAGTACTGAATGAGAATACTTTGGCCAAAGTAGTGAAATGTACGACATCCACTTAGGTGTGAGATAGTTGAGACTACACTGTCAGTTCATTGTGATCCCTATACTAGTTCGAGATTGTGAAATAGCAAGGTTCTAGTTGTGTAGGACACAACACTATGCTCAGTTGGTAATTGTTAAAGGATACCCTACCAATCTCTTCTTCGAAGGGAGGCCATCTATCGAACGATAGGTGTGCCGGGGACCACATTATAAGTCCGTGGTTGGCAGAAAAGCGCCCGAGTGATGTTTCTCCTGCACAGCAAGCAGCTGATGTACCAAGATTTGAAAGGAAAGGAACCTAGACCTTCTTACTTCTATTTGTTCAAAAGCTCTCGAGCTATGTATGTAATTGTATTACTTTTGTACTCTAATTTATATTTGCAATGAAAATGGAATTCATGCGGAAATATATTGTAACTTGTATACATTTATCAATGAAGAAAGGAAAATTTTTATTGTATTGCCTTTGTTACTTGTTATCTTTATATGTTTGGAGTAAAATTGGAATATTTTAATTTACGCAAGGGTTTTGACGTACGGGTTTGGTCGTCACAAGTACTGTTGAAGGAGTATTACGAACAAAGTGAGAGAAGGCATAAAGCTGAGATTGATGATCTGCCTTCCCAACTACCACTATTGTCAATTTGTAACTCCTGGATAACCAATGTACCGGGAGAGAATTCAGCTTGCTTATTTGAACAAGTGTGAGTGATATTATATATTGGTAGGAGATTACTCAACAAAGAGAGTACACAAAGAACATCATGGAATATTCCCTTGCCTATGTCAACATATCTTCTCCCACATGCATTGTTTAAGGAGTTGTCACCCACCCAAATCTGCGGCATTGAACAAGGCTCTAAAGATGTGAACTCCCCCTCAAATGAAACCGTGTTGTGCAAAGCACCAGAGTCAAGTATCAAAGTCCTTGAGGACAGAGTTGCAATTGCTACAAGGGTCTTGCCCTTTCCTTTCCCCCTACTGTTATTTTAGAATAGATAAACCCTTAGAGATGGATTTGGAACATAGACATTATTCTTTCTCAAGAATATGTGTGAGGTGATCTATTTGTGTCTTTATGCATTTGTGTTCATCATGACTAGATTTCTTACAACAAGAACTCTTTCTTCTGATTTCACTTTTGGAAGAGGTCCCAGATTTTCCTTTGAAATAAATGGAAGATTTCTAGTTACTTATTTTTTGTGTGGTGTTTCTTTTATCATTCTTGGGCTTACTGTTCTTGTTTCTTTTCCTTATTGCAAGAAGCCTTCTAGTCTTTAGTGTTTTGGTTTGCAACCAAGGCATGGGTATTCAAAGACTTCAAAAGTCCATCTGCATAAACTTATATTGCTCCATGGTGAGTGCAACCACAAAATCATCAAGGAAGGCATCTTAAACTTAGATCTTAGAGTAGACTTTATAGCAGAAAGGCAGAAACAAACACCAAATAATCAAGTCCAACTTTGGAAAGCACAGTAAGAAATAATTGAATACCAACTTTCTCAATTCTTCATTGTTTCAATTGTGTTCTTAGTGATTTAAACTGTGTGAAAAAGTCCTGTATGTTGTCAAAATTGCAAGGGTTGAAACTAATTCATTCGTTCTCAAAGACATGACCCCTAATTTCATGTGCTGTCCAAACAATAATGACAATATGTTCTAGATTTCTATAGGTGTATTCAACAATTTAGCAGGAAATAGTAAATTGGGAGTCAGCACTAAGCATAGAAATCCAATGGTCTTGTCATGCTAAACCACTTAATTTTATTAGCATTATCTTTCAGTTCAATCTCAGTGCCTTTGTATACAACCCTTTTTGCCTTAACAACATGGTTATTTTCATCTTCCATTCAAAGTTATTATGGGGTGTTAGAATAATAATCGGTTGCTGATCCATGATGCAGAAAGAAATGAGACAACACAGAAATCAAGTAGACACAAACACAAACCTCTTGTTAATACTTTGTGCAATGACCCCCTAGGCAGGTACATTGTGTGAGACTTTATTTCAATGTGTTTACAAAGCTTGACGTTGTTTTAAGAGAGTTTTATAGTGTCCAAAACAGACCAAATTGTTTAAAGTACAATCCAAATATAAAATAGGAACAAAAGACATGAACCATTGCATAGTTCTCAGAAAATCCTCCACCTTCAAAAAAAGAAAAGCTCAAAAATTAGTTCATATGCAAAAGATGCGAGGGTTTAAAGTTCCAAAAAGCAAGATTAGTCAGCAAAGTTTCTAATAAACCTCAATTTTTGAAAAAAGAGTTGTGTAATTCAAAATTTGATTGCCACAATGTGTAGCAAGTGAAAAAACAATTAGATTGAAAAAAACTCACCAAAAAAGGCTTGGATAACAGAATTATGACTCAGCAAAGTTTAGCTTGGAAAAATGAAAGTTTCAACGATGAGGGGTGCCTCTCCAAGCAAGCAAAAGGATGATATCAACATGTGCAAGTGGTCTCCCAATCAATCGGTATGTTTGGCAAAAGTGATGTGGCACCTCAATTAGCAAGAAGAGGTCAAGTGGAGGGGTTTTTTGTGGAGTCCAAGAGGTTTGTGGTCAAATATCCTTCAATGTGAGCGTTCACTGATAACTCCTGAATCTTTGCAAAGTATGTACATGTTATGCTTAGTCACCAACAGTGAGGACATGTAGGGTACAAGATTGGTAGCAATGTACCCTTGTTTCTTAGAATCTTTTGTAGGCAATAATGGCATAATTTGAATGCACTTGGTTCAAGGACTAGCTGCAATCATGTTGGTTGTGTGTTTATGGCAAGGACAGGTTTAGTTGTGGGTTGTGGGTACCACAATGAATATGTAACCGTATGTAAGGAATGTGACTCTAACCATGGTGGAAGGTTCCATGATTGTGAACACAACATATATATGAGGAGCTTTGTACAAAATTAATGCCTAGTTGGAAAATACCAAGCTTGATGTAGACAAGGGGTGTACAATTGCCAGAGAAGACTTTAATGGTGCTCACAATGCCGCTGATGGATTTTTGAATGTCGGTTAGCAAGGGCATGGCCACAGTGGTAGCATGCTATGTGTAGAGGGTATGCCACAAGGTATGTGTACCCATAACTTTGTATTCACAAAAGAAGCTATAATCTACAAAGAAAGTACTCAGTCTTGTACCATGAGCATTATACCATCCTTACACATGACGAATGTGCCCAATCAGTGATGAATGAAACCAGCCTTGATAAATGCAAACCATATGACAACTCTTTTTTGAAACCTGCAAATGACCCACAAACTTGTGCAGACCATACAGATTGTCATGCAAGGTAGAGGAATTTCGCTAGGGTCTCAAAGAAAAATGCTTTGTTTTCAATGAACGAACAGTTCATCCTAGAGTTTTTGGCCCTTCTAGGCACAGTGGCAAGCAAAAAAACTTAACAAAATGCTCCAAAATGCTCCAAAATGGTGCAGCCTTCAAAACACAATGCAAATCAAGCATCCAAAAACCAACGATAACTTAGCTTCCGGATGTCCAATTTGAGCAAAACAAAAGCCAAAACTGACTATTTTGTGCCTTTCAAACACAACGGTGAGGTTAAAATCACTACACTGTTCATAAAAAATCAGCTCGGCTCCCAAACATTGAAAACCTAGTGCTTTCAAAAACAAGAAACAAATGGACTAACGTAAACACCATGGCTTTTATAACATGTTAGATTTTGTAGAAAATAAATATTAACCAAGACCTAGTGTACTAGAGTCAAGTCACAAAATCACATTAAATCAAATAGGAGAAGAGAGCTATTTCCATTAATTGAGAGGTCAAGATGCAAATACAAGCAATGCAGTAAGTAAGATGCATAAAATCAAGATGCCTATACTATGCAATAAATGCAAGTGAGTACATATATAAGATATGCAAGAGGGAGGTGGCAGCAAAGATATCCAATAGGAAGTGTAACTCATGAATCTCCTAATGGCTGAAAGAGTAACTCTTATGGAAGATGCTGACAAATCAACCCCTATGACTCACTCTAAGCAAACTAAACGTAGGTGTAGGAAAATATACTAGCACTTGCACCTATAGGAGGTTCAAGGGATACGCCGATAGGAAATTAAAGATAAAATTTAAATATATTTTAATATTTCATAAAATGGAATACTTCACAAGTTGACTTTATGGAAATGACCTAAAGCTAGAAATAATAATTTGAGATTGGTGTGGTACGTGTTAGAACTTACTTTGAAAGGAGAAGTGTGAATATTGGATTAAGATTTCACCATTTGGTTGACACATGGAAGATGGATTTTGGTTGAATTCAAATTGCTATGATCCATACATTAGACAACATGTTGAATGTGATTGCATAGAAATTCAAAGGTTTGAAATGTCATAGTAAATGACTAGTTTATTTTGATCTACTTGGTATGACTATGGGATGGATCACATGACTTGAGTACAATTGGAAATAACATTTCATGAACCAATACTTCTCTGGGATGATCCATTAGTGACTGTGTTGGAATAATCAATCATCCATTAAGGGCTGTGTTGGAATAGTCAATCATCCATAGATGAAAGAGTAAAGTACAAAATATAAAGGGTCATTAAGTGAAGAGCATCAAGAATCAAAAGATCAATAGTCATGATGGGATGTTATACGAGAACAAAAGGCTAAAAAACAAAGTTGTATTTATTTATGGTTCCTAAATAGAAAGTTTGAGCTCAGTAATACAAACTCTCTATATTTGTGTTTTTTTCTCTTATTCCATTGTTTATGGATGTTGCTTAGTTGCAAAATGCTTTAACAATCAACAAAGCTACTAACATAGGTAACAATAAGTGCAATCCTGTTTGTCGTTGTTTGATCACTTTTTTTGTAATTTATTTTCTCTTGTTTTTTTCTTGACACAACTTTTTAATAAAACCGAGATCTACATTTTCAGTGCCATTTCTTAAGAGTGGGGAACCATGTGTACATTTTCAACTAACACTGATTCAATCATTGAACATGAATATTGTGTTGTTCATGCAGAATAGTGGACTGGCAAGTCCACTTAAAAGACAACCTATCAACTAGTTAACACTAATGTAGAAATCCTATGAAAGAAAGTTACAAGTTATTATGATGGTATTGTGATTAATAGATTTAGAGAAAATTTTAGTGCTTTATAATAAGAGTGAAATTTAGTAGTTGTCTCAATTTTTCTTATTGTAAACAGATCAATGTATGTATACATCAAAATATCTCCTATAATAAATTGGTGTGAAGCTGAGGAGTGGCGGCCAATTTTTTTGCTCATGTTTTTGCTTATTTTTGAAAGCCCCAAAATGGCTCTAACCTACAGTTCTATGGTGATTTCAGACCTACAAATCAACATGCCACCATACTCCTGCAAAGGAATGAGAGAATTAGAACACAAAAACAAACAAAAAAAATCCAGCTACCCCATAAGAGTAGTTGAGACTATGAATGTAAATATGAGGAAGTTAAATGTAAAATATGAATAATAATGAGAAAGAACTTTTTTCTTTTAATTTTGTCATTTGAATGGGGTTTTCAATTGAACAACCAACAAATTTGTATAAGAATGAGAATGAATTCGTTTTCTTTTAATTTTGTGGTTTTGAGAAATCAAACAGCCAACAAATTTGAATAAGAATGAGAAAGAACTTTTTTCTTTTTATTTTGTCAAAACAACTTATCAAACATCTTGCAAATTATACAAAAAAAAGACAACATTTTATTCTTTTCTAGTAACAAAGAAGAGAATTAGGATGGTGCCAAGGAGAATCTTTGAAAAAAACTAATATGAATTTGATCATAACAAAGTTGAATTTATAATTTCAAACTTTCTGACAAGGCATTTCGTTGAATAAATAAAATTATTCAATAAAAAAGGCTCTACTCTTAGAAGCAAAGTGTCAAGTCTTTAAACCTTGTGATAAAAGGTCGTATGGAAAAGCACAAGCATATTCCATCTTTTATGTAAACACAAATGGGAATCGAAAAGATGTATTCCTCCTAAAATCAAAATAAATATGAGTTCAAATAAACCAGAGAGAACGGTGGGGTACCTTATTTGCAACCTGGTCAGTGAGGTCATCATAGTCTGGATTTTTATTACTCTCCTCAGAAATCTGAAATTCATAGTCAAACCGATAATGAAGATTTCCCACAACTCTCTTAAATACATCTATGCATAACTCTTCAAATGTTTTGCTATTGTTCATAATGT
The DNA here is from genome assembly GCA_007258455.2 of Sequoia sempervirens. Lineage (NCBI taxonomy): Eukaryota > Viridiplantae > Streptophyta > Pinopsida > Cupressales > Cupressaceae > Sequoia > Sequoia sempervirens. The sequence goes on from VDFB02268662.1 coordinate 31,016, forward strand.
TAATAAATCCAGGAAACACAACATTTGGGAGTACTCCCACTATAAACTTTATGAAACCAAAAGGTGGTGTTGCAGATCCATCAGGCCACATAATCTCTAATCCTTCTCTCCATTTGAGTTTTTCCTTCATTCACGATCATAGGACTTTGATTTTCTTGTTGACAACATTAACGTTGTCATATAAATGAATTTCAAGAAGCCCACTTTTGTTGAATGTTATGTTCCCACTAATTCCCTCGAAACTGTTGTTAACTGCTTTCTGAAATAGGGCATTCCCTTCCTAATAAATGTAAGCATCTGTCGAACATTTCCTAAAAGACTTAAATTCCAATACAAAAAGTTTTTTTGCCTCTATACAGATCATCAATAGCTTTAACAATTACGTAGATAGAATCATAAGCATGGGCTCCAACTATGCCAATGTTTTTCGAATGAGTTACATTTGGATACAATCTTATGAATTTAACCTTCCATCTCTTGCTGATATTCTCGAAGTGTGGAGTGTGTGTAATGCTTGTACGAACCCCAATGACTCCTTCTATTAAATCCATAGTTGTATCATCTGCAATATCCAAAGAACCCGTTACCCACTCTGTGACAGTCCAAACACAACCTTGTTTCTTCATAATGCCTGATTGTTTTGCCTCAAAAAATATTTTTTTGGGCCAATTCATAACTGGTATGTAGAAAAAACACACACGACTCCTAGTCTTGTCGTCTTCTAGTCTCTTCTAAATATCTTTCCACGAGGAGTAATTGGTGCAGGAGCACACGGGTGGACAGGGCGATCAGCACCAACCAAAAAAATTATTGATTTGTTTTCCACAATTTTGGTTTTGGTTTCAATTTATCATCTCTCTTTTGTAGAGTTTACTCTCTCCTTACTCAATCTCACTCTTTGATGAAGGGTGAAAGGGAAAATTTAAAATGTTGATTGATTTTAGCACCCAGCATAAATCACAGCCTTTGAAATTTTTGTCAGATGTTGTATTTGCAACTACCTTGGTCGATGCATATGCAATGTGGAAGTTTAGACTGGCACATTAACCGTTTGGCTGAGGCAACGAAGAGTCTTAGACTCTACTTTAACTTTTGAGATTCATTTTCTTTTGTCTTTGCCTTCACCTTCAGAGCAACGAATGGTTTATGAAAAGGAAACATCAAACATTAAAAGAAAAAGAGGGAGCAGTGAGCAATTGAGGGGTAAGGAATAGAAAATCGTGGTTGGAGGTATCAGCCAACAGTTGGTTTGAAGAGTAGGCTGCGCCACTTTGGTTGAAGGATATTTTTTTCTTTTGACTGCAACATACAATGAGTTGGAATCCATACAATAGGGGCGCGGTATAGAGAGGAAAGGTCTATGCAACCAGAGAGAGGGAATGAGGGTGGTTGTTCCTGCTGAAAGGAGATCCACGAAATCACCTGGAGGTAGCATTTGATAGGGGCGGAGTTATTGGAAATGGAAGATTGTAGACTAGGCAATGAAACACACAATAAACATATAGAACATATGAGAATTTAAAGAGAGAGGGATGCACATAAAGTAGAGATGAATGTGTGTGGTAATGAAGGGGCAGAAAATCATAAGTATATGAGAAGGTCGATGCTATAGGAGAGGAGAAAAATCTGCCAGAACAGAGCCATTTACAGAGAGGAGGAAATAAAGTGCAATCAGAAGGGATTAATAAGGAGACCACCGAGACAAATGAAATTGCAGATATTTGTATGACTGTATTTGATTTAATTAAATTGATTTTCCTTCCATTATTATTGTGAACTTTTAAATTGGTTCAGTTGGTAATTGAAATTGTCCAAAATAAATTATAGATGTGTAATAAATTGCAAAGTTTGGAATTGGAATAGCAAGATGGGGAATACTGCCTGTAAGTTAATTGGAATTGCGTGTGTTGGAAAAAGAGGGGGTTTGTTTTCTTGTTTTCCTTCCGCATCAGTAATTGAAAGACTCGATAGCAATAGAAAACTTTTGGATTATACTGGCATAAGCTCCTTTGAGTGCATTGTGTAAGGCCAACATCCCATTAAAACCCAATTCATCATATTGAAATATAACGACTACTTATCTCTAGTAACTTGCTGAGCAGAGAAACAATTGCATTCATCTGCACTACATTCCAGCCAATCATTTGAATTGAATATGTCAATTTTTTTATGGACATGGATGGATCATTGCCAACAAATGTAATGAGTGGCACTTGCGCAGAATCAGCTAGGAAGGATACAAAGTTGGAGACGTGTGGTGTCATTGGTGCCACAACAGATACCACATTTTCTCTGAACAGTTTCAACACTTTAAAACCAATTTCAATTGGGTTTCAAAACATGCTTACGTCTGGGAGTTAAAATCCAACACAAAACAAAACAAAAATAAAAAGGAGCGAAGATTTTACCATTCGTTGTGTCTAGGAGATTAGAGCTTCCTATCTCACTAGTTTGAAACTGAATAAGGGTCCCATTAAGGATGTTTTGATTGTTGTTAACATCTTCAATGGCCAATTGTATGGTTACATTTGATTGTTTACCTCTGTAGCTTCCTAAATCGAGGACTCCCCCAATCCTCATTTCCGTCGGCATTGCATCACATAATTCCACAAAGAGAAGAAATAAAATCAGGGGTCTCATAGCATTTCTCCAGACATCACAACTACTGCAAGTAGGAAACATTGTTAGCAGTTCATAAGTGCATCTCTCAAGCCAACGACCAGTGAGAAAGGGTATCTGGTTCAAAAGCATTCATTTTCTCCACCCACACAAACGACTCATTTACCAGTTTCTCATCCCATCCCATGCGTTTAATGTATGCCAAGCTTGCCCTGATGTAAAACCCAGCATCGATAGCAGTTCCACCTCCCAAAACTCTGAATGTAAATTTGTTGGCTGTGTAGTTGCAAGGGTGGCTATGAATCTGAGCTCTGCATTATAGAAAGGTATTTTTTTGTAGATTGTGGATGCTTGAGGAGGTGAACGTGATTTGGTGAGATAGATGGATCATAGCAAATCTTTAACATTCATTACTTATATCACTGACGAGAGGTAGTATGATAGGATACGAGGCGACTTGGCATTTAATTCTGCACATCAGTCATTGTCACCTTCGAAAATTGCGTCTAAGTGAAGAGACAACAGTCGGAAACTACCTTCTCCAATCCAAATTGAAACCTGTTTACGGGCGAGCAAATGGTATGCTGAGTGTGTGAGACAGGTTTTCCGATGGCTTGTGGACTGGCAAGTCCACAATAAAAGCCTATCGGCTAATAATAAACTAATAAAATGATTAAAAGCCTACACCAACATGTGTTATTCTTAAACCTATAGTATGAACAATGTGTATAGGCTGCCAAAATTAATAAGAACAATGCCAAAGAATCAACCACCTATAGAACCACAGTCAATTCTTGAGATGGAATGGTTAATGTCATCTCATGACATAAATGATTAACAAATCTCCTTTTGGCTACAAAAACACATCTGACACAAGTAGAAATCTTTTCTTCCCAATCATTTAATAATTTTCATTGCCTTGAGTTATGCTGCTAAGCTTTTAGAATCATATTATTTTTCTCTTCACATGGCATTGATATGGCATGACAAAAGTGAAAATGGAATTCAATTATAATTGGATTTAAAATGGAAAATGTTTGGCAAAAACTTGGAAATCTGAAAATGGATTATCATATTTGTAAAATAGTGAAAATCATGATTTTGTTATTTTATGTCAAATATAGTGCATAGAGATTAGAAATAGACATAGTACATTAATAAGATTCACAAACAGTATGCTTTTGAAGAAAAGCTATTTTACTTTCACTTAAGAGGGTTCAAGTGAAAAACAAAATCTCATTCTACAATATTGACTGATACGGTCATGGAGCACAGCCTTTCGGGACAGTAAGAGTATAAAATTAAAAGAAACACCATTAGGGTTTAAAATTTCAACTCTAAAATAGGTCTATTTGAATTAAAACTTAATTTTTTTTTAAGTACCCTAGCCTTTACCCTAAACTTAAATTTCCAGCCTTACCGTGCTTTAGTTTTTCTGCCCATTGGAGGAAAAATGAACTAGAACAAGGATAAGTATACATAAACATTTTCAGAACTACTATTTGAAAATCATGTGAAACAATATGGAAAATGTGGTGGTTTGCAATTACTCAGGAGTCGGGATTAATCGTGACTTTTTGGAGAGTAATGCTACTATGCTTAGAATGCTCACAGGTATGATTGAGCCTGCTTCACAACCCAAGGATTGATGTCATTCTTGTAACAGCAATTTAGTTGATGCAACGTCATTACCAAAATCCCACTTAGGGGATACTCTCAATTGTTTCCTCATCACCAAGGGTGCTTATCACAACCCTGCTGTCTTTGTCAATTTTATGCTTGAGATTAAAGCTCCAATTAGAGCAGTAACAGTGTGTTTGATATCTGCCATAGCAGCTCCACTATTCATTTAACAACTAGTTTCTACTTGAGTTCCACTTTTTACTTCTATGTAGTGTTTAAATGGTTATATTTTAGTCATCAACATATTTAGCTTAATTACTGGAAGGAAAAAGGATAGCATATCAGTATACCCTGAAAAGAATGGGCTTCCTTACTTTTCTGCAAAACAGAAACCCAAATCCAGTATGCTTGAGGAAGATTTTGCTCCTTGTAATGCTTGATATATTGGTGCTATAAAATTTAAATATCTAAGATATTATTCAGTCTGGTACTGTGGGAGAAAACCTATTTGAGAGTTTGAAACTTCAATATAATACGGCACACATATGGAAATGATTTTATCCTTACCATGAATAGTCATTTTCTGTGTTGTTTACAATGGGGATTACATAACTTGAAGGTGAGATTGCTTCGTATGAAAAATACAATCATCTCCAGTTTCTATGATATCTCAATGGCATTTTCCAGAGGTTCTTCTTGTTAGTTGTGTTAATTGAATTGTATCTAATATATCAAGGAAAGACCTTAAATGCAAGTTTCTTATCAACTTTTTAGTTGGATTTAAAGAAATGAACAATGTAAAATGCATATGCAAGAAAAAAGTTGAATGGGGTAAATGGAAATTTATTTCATGGTGTGCCTTCCTTAACATTGTTTTTGAGAGAACAATTAGGTTTCCTTAATAGAACATGTACTGTGCAACTAGGATCTGCCTTCTACCGTCATAGGAACACCATGGAAAGAGAATGACTGGCATGCTTAGATATGTTGGAAATGATTTCATGAATGCATGTATTTGTTCACTGTGGAATTATTCCATTTTCAATTCTATGATGCACTTAATTAAAATCTTTTGTGATATTGATGTTTGCTTTTTTCTTCAGGTAGTATTAGTTGAGAAAAAGGATATAAGAACAACTCTGTTGAATGATATTGATGAAAGCCAACTGCCCGAAATCTATGGAGGCGAATTGCCCTTAGTACCAATTCAGGATGCAGTTGTACCAAATTTGCCTTCAAACTAAAGAAGACATATGTAAAGGCTTGACAGTATCTGATGTCAGGATGTTTTTCACTTTTAGCTTTGTACCGGAGATACCAACGACGATTAGTATCTAGGTTCTATCCCGAAATAAGAAGTTTCCGGTTGTACTATAAATTTCAACTGGTTGGTTTACATCCCCATTTGTTGTATCTATATCTGAGCATCTCCCTCATATCACTTGTTGACATCTCAGGCTAAAAAATATCAAATATCATCGTCAATCCAAGATATTTTTTCATGTAAGGTGTTACTTCGACATGTGACAGTAATTAGGGTGTATAACAATTCTGTCTCCTAAATAGAAACGCCAAAGACAAAAAAATGGTGGAAGGGATAAAGCATTGATTGCGTCCGTAACTTTTGACAGGAAATTATTTAGAACATGGAACGGAAATATTTGTATCTATTATTTCTGAATAGACTAAATTCCATCCAATATGGGTATTTAAATTAGTCATTATAGCAAAGAGGTGTTCTTGTGTGCCCTGTAATGGTTCTAAGTGTATGCAAAAGTGATTGTATTTTAGTATTTAGAAGTCAGCTTAGGATTACTTTTGTGTTTTATGTTCCGAACCATACTTTATTGTAATTGCTCTTGTGCATGGATCATTTGCATTGGCATTAGAATTTTCAAGGGACGTGTTTTAACATTATCATTGCGTTTATTAAAACTGTATATTTGTATTGATGGCCTCATGGCAGTTTCCGATTTGGGAATTCTTAGTTAAAGGCTTCTGTTTTTGGACCTGCAAATCTTGAGAGGATTAGATAATTTCAATGTATATTGAAAAGGCTTTACAATGATATATAGCAAGCCTCAGCTTAACGTATCGGATCTAATAAGCCACCTTGTGATGTCATAGTGGAAGCCACACATTTTTGCAGCCTATGATTCAAATTAACTTTTAGTCTACCAATTACCATTTCTTTTACAGACAAAATGGTCCAAAATGTCATTAAAATCTAAAAGTCCAATAAATCATAAATTTTGGAGAATTCTTGGCGTATAACCTAACTATTCTTATTGTTCATGTTGCAAATCTCTTCAATGATATTGCTGCCTTTGCTATTTTTTAGCCATTTATATCCCTAATTAGACAGAGGCAGAAAAGCTTCAAGTTAAAGATCAACAGGGATTTGAAGAAACGATCGTACAGGTGATCATGTCTTCACTTTGGCAAGTGTTATTGAAGAGGCAAAAGCCAAGAAACATAGGGACTATTGCTTTATAAAGCTTTGAAACTGTACCATGACATGATTTTAGAGACTCAAAAAATTGGGCCTAATCTGGTTAGTGAAATCCTTGATCATAGCTCTATATGAGGAGATTCTTAGCCATGTCTACACAAAATGGATATCACAACTTTTATACTAAAGTATCGTTGTAGTTGAGCAACTATTGTTACCCACACTTTGGAGCTCCATATTGATGTTTTGGAGAAAAATGATTTCTAATACATTAGATGGAAGAGGTGGTTTATGTTGCTTAGGATCTTCACTACCATCCTACCAGTTCTTGATGGTACTATTTTTTCCCCCTCATTCTGTTAATGGACGATGACAACAGCTAGACGTGCTCAAAAAATTTGGTGGAGTGTGGTTTATTGTTATTTTTGTGGATTAGTTAAGACTTGAATCTAGGACCTTCTATGTGCATATTGGGGTGCTCTACCATTGAGCTATCAGTCCTCTTTGTGACTACAAAGTTTTGGTAACTCCTAATTATAGTTAAATATACCTTAAAGATAAGACGTGAGATTTCGCTAGGTCATGTTGAGTCGAGCCGCCATGTGAATGTTGGATGAAATTTATGGTTGTGGATGCTTTTGATTAAGGGTAATAGGTTTTAATAAGATCCTAAAACCCATTTAGGACAAAGTGTTTGCAGAATAATAGCTGACCAAGAATCAAACAACAGAAACACAAGAAAAGCCGATGGGTATAAATCATTTTACAACATAACTGTAGCCAAGCTGCCTTTGAATAACGACTCAGACTTACCCTATACCTGATCCTTTCCTTGCAATCTGCACTCCCATAAATCTGCACTTCCATAACTCAGGAATGGGATTTCAAAACAGATTTAGTAAGACTTCGCTTCCTTCTTTGAACAATCGCATTAGACATGCCATTATCTAATTATTCGAAGTGTGGAGAGAGGAGGGAATCCTCCATTGACACCTCAAGCAAAGACATCTCGTGTGATGAGGAGGATGGTGCAACTCGAGATGTTTCATACATAGAATCCGCAAAATGTGTAGGTGCGAGTCTCCCCCCTCACCCTCTGCTAGGGCAATGGGAACCGAGGTAGAAGTCTAAGCCGGTTTAAAAGGTGAAGTCCTAACCAACAATTTAGCTTGAATCACACCCACCCTAGAGGATGCCACCGCAGGAGGCACCACTAAGGGTGTATCATGGTCTATTGACGAGGGAGTGATCTCACCATCTAGAGAGTCCGAACCAATAGCAACATCCTCAATCAAAGGATTAGGGAGGGCATTCCTCCACCAAGTAGTAGAACCCACATTCCTGTAGCGAGACTAGGAGCATTCAAAAGCAAGATGTCATGTAGCAAAGAAATGTCGACAACGGAACAATAGGCTCTCATAATCATGCGGTTGAAGCTAACATCTGTTTTTAACCATCAACACATCCCCATGAAGTGCCTTAGAAATGTTGATGTCCACCAACATATGGGCAAAGGTAGTGTGAGAATGTTTGAAGTGGTAGAATCCACCTTTAGAAAATGACCAATAGCATAGCCAATATCCTCAAAGCAAGAAACTTCCCAAAATTGGAGAGGTAGATTTGACATCCTCACCCAAATTGGCAAGACATCGAGATATTTAGTCATAGGGTTGAATGAAGGGAACCATAGTTTTGGAGAGAGGGAATGCTCGCCCCAAAACCACACACTACCATTCAACAAAAACTCCATGTTCCTTCGGTGTTTTAAACCCTGCAATAAAAAACCTCCTAACACGAGGAAAAAGCTCAATTGCACCATCAATGGGAGGCCTCTTAAGACTCCAAAACCCATTTATGCAATTGGGTAGAGTGGGCCAAAAATGGTTAAACCTGTAAATCAAATTACAATGGGTGTAATAAGCTTCATTGTTCAACACATCCTGCCCATAGACCACGATAGGGGGAAGACTGTGAGCAACGTACGAGCCGAACAAGCCCATGTTAAGGAAGGTCACCAAAATAAATCGGAACCCCCTCTCGAGCCATGGTTGCAAAATAAAGTCTCCCATTTGCCCCCACAACCGGCAAAGAGCAACAAGGAAAAGAAGCGTTGAATTTTTCATTTACGTGGCCACCCGAGTGTTGAAGCACCTGTGGCCCCGGTAGACAAAGCCACGCTTGAAGCAGGGAGTCCGTCACTAGTCCAACCCCCACAATAAACCTACCTACACTAGGGGTGCATGAGAGGAACAACTACACGAGGACATCACCAATATGCGAGTGTCATTCGGTCAAAAATATTCTTCACATGATTGTGGCGAATCTTGTTTGGAACGTTTGATAATGTTTTGGAAGTATTGGATGTGCAAAAAATGTAATTTTTTTATCTTTTTATTTGCATGAAACACATGATTAGAACTAAATTGATAAAGCAATGACAATCAAAATTATTTATGATTTTGTTGTGTGTTTTTATTAGTAAGTGAAATGCAACTAAATTCATATATTGAAAATAAATAATTAATTAAATGTATTTAATTCAGGTATCCAAGATACGGGCTGCTAGGTCGCGGGACACTCGTGTTGTATAAAAAAAAAATGCATTTAATTAATTTATAGTAATTAATTAATTAAAATGTATCCTTTTTAACAACATTAGATTTATTTTTTTAAATGTATTTGGAAGATAATTGATATAAAAAAACCATACAATTTTTTTTTGGTTTGAACAAATCAAGTTTGATTTTATAATTCAATTCTATTGAAAATCTTTCTACTAATCTTTTAGTTCCCTCTAAAACATTTGAAAAAAAGAGTCCACCTAGAATTTGGGGATGAACAATATTAATGATGTATGCTAGGAAGACCTTTTTATAGACAAATAACATAATCTATTTTATAATTATTAAAAATGATAATTCAAAAGCACTTTCAAATAGGTATAAAGAGATAAAGTATGAAGCTTTAATCATTACTGGAGACTATTGGTTTGGTATTTAACAATCATGTTGGTTTGAAAGTATAATATTTTTTTATTATTTGAATAAGTCAATTTATTTTCAAGAATAATAGATGAATTTAATTTTGAATATAACAATTAGAAAGATAAATCTATACAATTCTGTTAAAGTAAAATAATAAAAATTAATACAAAGAAAGCAATCAATTTTGAGTTTAATAATATAAATAAAATAATTAGTCGGCACAGGGAGCGCAGTTGGCTTGGGCCGTGGGTTTGCTCCCCATTGGTTTCGAGTTTGACTCTGCTCCAAGGTTTACTCGGTTGGGATTGGCTTGTCAGTTGTTGGGCCCCCTTGTAGGGGACTAGTCTCGCCCGTACTCGTCCCAGGTACCCAAGATACGAGTTGCTAGGCTGTGGGGTGGGGTCGCGGGGATACCCCTGTCGTTAACAAAAAAATATATATATAATTTTTTTTTAATAAAACATGATATTCACTTCTACTGGTGTGTTTTAGATGTTGAATTTGATTGATATAGTAATGTTGTCCTAAAAAAATTAAATCTTTGATTATATGATTATTGGGTCAATTTCTAAGGTAATAATAGGACAACCAAAGGGAATTGAAATGTTGGGGGGAAGAACTAATGGTTGTTTGATTGGAGTTATTTTGATAATGGTGTCTTGGAAAGCTTTGATAGAGTTTGTGTTATTGTTGCAAGGATTTTTAAAATTGGATCATTTTAAATGATCAAGATTGCTTACTTTGTATGATAATATTGGTTGGAGATGATTGGCAACAAAATTGGATCTAAATTGAGTAAACTTGATGGAGAAACATGATAAAATCATGATTTTGAATGCAGTTACATGTGTGGACATAATAACTAGTTCAGTTCTTTGCACAAATTCATCACTTTTGATAGATTTAAAATCATTGTTAGAAAACATGAAATCACCACCTAGGTGAATTGATAAATTTGTTAGTATGGGGAAAAATTATTGATCAAAATGAAAATACAAACATGTACTAGATGAAATGCAACAAGTTGAAAAAATAACACAAGGGTTTCAAAAGGTTGACAAATGGAGTCTAACCTTGGAGACACATGCTAGATGTTATGATTTTTCTTTTTATTCCCTAACGATTATATTTGGTTTTCAATCATGTTGGACTTGTCATGTTGGGTTATGTGTTATTGGAACATAGATTCAAGTGTGGCTTATTTTTCCAACAACCCCTTGAGCCACATGAGCCATATTTTGATGCTCAAGGCTCTTAGTCTAACTTTGATACCATGTGTGTGTTGAGGTTCTCTATCATTGAGCTATTGATACTCTTTGTGACCAATGCTTTTTGGTAGGCTCCTTATTATAAAATAGATTATGTTATTTGTCTATAAAAATTTGATATCAATTATTAAAATTGTTCAATGATATATAAAAATCAAAATCAATATAAAAAAATGATATTAATATAAACCCTAAACTAAACCTAAATTGTAAATGTAAAATGAAAACCCTAATTTAATTTCAATACTTAAATTTGAAATGGAAACCCTAATTTTATCACTATAAACCCAAAATTTGATATCAATTGTTAAAATTGTTCATTGATATTCATGTATAAACCCTAAATCTAAAACAAAAACCCCAATTTAATTTCAATATCAATATCAAATTTGTTATCAATTTGAAATTTGATATCTATGAAATCAATTTGAATCATACATATGAATTTCAATTTGGATATCCATGTTAAATCAACTTTCATATCAATTTCATTTTTGATATGATTCTTGTTCAATTGAATATATATTTATATATATTCACTATATACATTTTGGTATCAATCCAATTGAATTAGTATCTAAATTTGTACAAACATTCTACAATCAATCTCAATTGAATTGATATCATATTTGATATTTTTTATGTATCAAAATTAATATTCCTTTCAAGTTTTCCATCAATTTCAAATTTAATATTGATGAAATATATGACTTTCAATTTTGATTTATTAAATCAAAATTTCATATCAATTTTAATTTTGATCTTAAAATTATGTGCATAAATGCTACCTAGATGAGAAGTTCAAGTTAAAATTGTTTTAACTAATTTACACCTAGTCAATTTGGCATGGGATGTCCACAGGGATTACACCTATATCAATCTTTTTATACCCTATCTAGCATGTGGTGTGGTATTATTTTGTGCTTGGAAACTTGGTTGTAATTGTGTTTGATCTTGCTTGGTAGCTTGGCTACAATTGTATCATTTTTGTCCCATTTGGGAACTTATTGTGCTAGCGTTCTATTTGTTGTACATGGTTCATGGTCCCTTCAAAAACATTTTATCTTAATAAAAAACATGTGGTGTGGTCTTTTCGTTTTTCCTTCATTCAAGTAAATCCTTCAAAAGACTATGACATGAACTCAAAATTATCAATCCAATTATACTTTTGATTTAATGTAATATTGATATTAGGCCTAACTATATCAAAATAGTTAGAAGAAATCTTTGGGACATTTTTGTACATGTTTCTTCTCAAATGTAAAATTCCCTTTCACTTTAGTTTACTCTAAGCTTTGTGTTCACCATTAAAGCATTTACCTTTTGGACTATGATGGATCTATAATATTAAATCACTCCTAACTTGACACTTGAATCACAAGGATTAATCTAGATATACCTAACATTATTTACATCTTTCGACATTATGTTGTAGGCTTTCACATGATTGAAATTTAGAGAGTAGACCAATTTTTAACCTAGACCTAGAGAATCACAGAGGAAAAGGATTGTACAAGCTAGACCTAAAATGGGTCTTAATCAAGTTTTATAAAAATGGCTTCATTTTCACTTTAGCACAATTTTGGTTGGCTACTCTTCACAAATCGACACTATCCTAAGGAATGTTTTCTAGGACTCAACTAGAGTCCATTATATATCCTACCACTCTTGGTTTAAAACTTGGCTACTATAGGTTGACATTAATAGATTTATGGTTAAAATTTCAATATTTTAAATTCAAATATAGAAAAGATAATCTTGAATTTGCATATGGAGTAGATCAAGCCACTTAGAAAAAGTTCTTG
>VDFB02268663.1:0-19762 GCA_007258455.2 Sequoia sempervirens
TGAGAAGTAGGCGGTGATCCGACCATAAAGGTTCCACACTACCACTTATTCAGTGGGGGGAATGATATTACAAAGAAGAAAAATTCATCCGCTTTTCAGCAGGCATCCATTGAAGCAGTGGGGATTATCCACTTAATCAGTGGGTGAGATATGAGAGATGCAATTGTTATTTCCTCCACATTGGCGGTAAACCATCTAGGGGTTACAATTTTTGCATTAAATTCACAAAGTAAATTCAAAAATATGAATAATTGGAATAGTACTACTATTCTCAGCCTTACAATGAAAATGATTTGCAAATTACAAAGTGTTAATGCTGAATAAACAATGCCAAATGATGAAAGATAAGTTCTTTAACTTCCAATCTTCTCAACTACTAAAGTACAAGCCAAAATCTGATCTATTGACAATCTGATATAAAACCAACAAACTGAAATATAGACCAACAACTACACAACACGGGCCAAAAATGCTTATAACTCCTACCACACATCACAAACTCCAATGAAATTGCAAACTCAACATTTCCAAAGCTAGGCGACCAAGAAACTACTGAAAAATAGATGCAAATTACTCCCCAAATCCTAGCACGAGTCCCAAGGCTGCAAGTACATGGTACGACACTTGAAGAGGGCCGACCTCTCTCTAAAAATCATATACTAAATGAAAAAGTCTGCAAATTCACACAATGAAGTGCCTAGGCCAAGGGAACAATAAGAACCAGTACACAAAATGATTTACAAAACTCACAATGACTTATGAATGAATTTCATTGTTAGCACTACAAAAACCAGCAACTAGAAAACTAGAGAATTCAACAAAAACTTCAACTTAGATGCTCAATCTGCTAGTCTGAATGAGAAGCAGCCACAATTCCCAACTAGGTGTTATCTTTCAAACACGAAATTGGTTCTTCGCTAGGAGGTATACATTCCTCGAAGCCAAAATCATGAAGCCATTTCGACAACAATTCGATATGTTAAGCAATGGATGATCACATGCTAGAGCAAGGCCTCTCTTTTATAGAACTTGAGGTGACTTTACGAATTCCAACTTTCCCTGCAAAATGGGATGCCCAAACCTCCATGAAATATTTTTTAATTTTCAAAACATATTAAAATCTCCTTCTCCTAGGTGTCCAAGTCTCAAGGGGACATTAAACATTAAAAATATAAAAATAACTCATCAATGTGGCGTCCACTCTCCAATACCACACTTTAAAACAACGTTAAGTCATAATCTCTAGGCCAAGGGGGCCAACATAAAAATATAACATTAATGACTTAACATAACTTATTTCTCCAAAAATGCACTTCAAAGCCAAAATTCAAACATACTCACTGCCTTGCCAGAAATAGAAGTGCTAACTGAACTACAACCATCCCAAACACTAATAAAAAATTTACTAAAAATAGTAAATTCGGAAAAGCTGCCCAATCCATTTGCATGTTATATCATTGCGAAGCTTTTTGAAAACCCAGAAAGAATCCGCAAACCAAATTCCAAAACTCCATATGCAAACTCTAGAAAAATGCCAAAAACCTCCAACAATTGGAAACCCTAATTTACCTCAATGAGCCTACGGGCCTCCGGAATAGGTTGACGAGCCACTGCACTACTCACTGATGAGAAGGGGACATTACAGATTTGAGGGTCCAGTTTGGGTGATAATGAGCTCTTCAAGTGGTAGTTGATAGTGTTTACCTCTCCAGATTGTTGGTATATTCTGAGGCTAAGCTATTCCGAGGTTTCTAGTTCCATTTTGATGTACTTACTATTTATAGTAAGTCCATGAGTCGTTAGAGGCCAACCTTACTATTTATAGTAAGGTGTTCTGATGGGCAGAGAGAGCAATGGGTTAGCGGTGGTGGAGTTAGAATTGATAAATGAGGTTCATTAATGGAGTTAAGGTGTTTATTTATTATTAAAGTTATACTTTAATAATAAATGATTAATTATTAAAGCACATATATTAATGACTTGTATTGACTTTATAATTAAGGTGCATTTAATATTATAAAGTCAAATTATAAAAGCACTAGTTTGGGTGCCCACTTTGAGGAATATTGTAAAGTGCAAAAGCAAATATATTTTATGATATGTTTTAATGATTAAAAAGAACATTGAGGATTGTGCCATCTTGGAGAGGGTATAAAAGCATGTGAAAAAAGCAAATGTAATTATTCTTGATCATTTTATCAAATTGGCTTTGAGCTTTGCATTTGGAGGTGGAAACCTAGGGTTTTCAGCTGCAACGATCTTGGAGAGCGTAGCTGCTTCTTGATTCAAGCTTTTTGAGGGGGTGAAAGATCATTTGAGGATAGCTAATTGGTGGCTTTATCTCAGAAGTCACATTTGTGCTTCATCGGATTTACAGCAGAGATTCGGAATAAGGGTTTCATCATCTTTTCAAGATCGGAAGATTCTTATTCGGGTATGAATGCTTTCAATGTAATTTCATGACATTAATAACTCTGATATAATATTATATTTGTGCTTCAGCATTTCCTTGTTCTTAAATTTTAAGCATTATCTGGCAATTTCTTCAAAAACTTGAAAACTAGAAAAAAACTCTAGCCAACTTAGGCAGATTTTTCAGTTAAGCGAATATCTCGCAAGGGTGGGATATTACAATGGTTTTAGAGTGGTTTTCTTGCCATCTTGTATCCGTTTTGAAAAAGAAATTTCTCAGAATATCAGGGTTTGAAAGTTTTTAGAGAACTTGGTTTATATCTAGTGATTGTAGTAATCTGTAATGTTCCCTTTCTAGCAGCCACCTAGGAGTTTGATTATTTTAGCCTTTATTTATTCTCGGAGGCTAAAAGGAGAAATAAGGGAATAAATTATTAGATTAATTATTTGTAAAGTTATCTCAAAATTATAATATCATAAGATGACTTTGTTACACCCCAATTGTATAAGCTACCAGATATTAGTACTGCATAGGGAATAGATGATTGTAAAAAAGAATTCTATGAATGAATAAAATATGTTGTACCTTGTTATCAATATGAGTGTTTTACATTTAATGATTGTCTCATTTCATGTTGCTTCAATTGATGTTATTCATGGTGAAATACTGCATAAGGAGGATGATGAATCATGTTGATTTATCTTGTGATGTTTATATATACTGCTATTGTTGTGAACATATGACTGTCATGAGTTTATGTCAGTGGATGCAGGTATGTGAACCATTCCTCCAGGCAGATGTAATGTCCCTTTCCAGTTAACATCTCTTAGTTCTTGAGATTAGCCTATTATGCGACCCTTGTAGGTTGATAGGATGGATAAAGGGTCTTGGTGAGGCATGGCTTGGCTTCAGTTATCAGAATCTTTCAGTTTGGCTTTCGTTCGGGGTCGTTTAGACATCATTAGCTTGACTTACTATTTTTAGTAAGTGGAGACACTCAGTGGAGCACCCCTGCTATTTTTAGCAGTATGGTTTGGTCATATGCAGATTCAGTCACTTATCAGCTTGCTTCAAACGGTTCGTCAATTGGACTTATTCTGAGAGATATTAATATTTATTTGCCAAAATAAATATTAATTAAATGGAAGCTTACATTATTAAGTTATAATATAATTAAATATTATAACTTAAGTGACTTTATGGAAGGGGTCAACCATCATTAAAAGGGGGCCAAGTTCAATTATTAATTATAATTATTTTGGGTGCCCAAACTATGGAATTATTAAAAGTGAAATTCAATTTTTATTTAAAATGGTGCTTTTTGAGAGAAGTCAACCCTCTTGAGGAAATATAAGGTTTTCACTCATAAAAACTTCATTATGAATTATTTTATGATATTGATTTCAGAATTCCTCTTCCAGAGAACGAAGCCTAGGGTTTACCGTTTTCTTCTGCATTGGAGAACGAGCCATCTTCAGTGTCTGCAGTTCAGAGGCTGTGAAATATCAGCTGATTTATTGCCTGTCAGAGAAATAGCTTCATCTAGAAGTTATTACAGAGCATATTAAGAAGTTATTAACTTCATCCAGAAGTTATTATAGAGCATATTGAGAAGTTATCAGTCAGGGTTTGATATAATAAATATCCAGAGACAGTTTCTTTGAGCGATTGGGTGGTTTACATCTGGCATCAATTCCAAGAGTGTACGGAATTTTTATTGCTGCTGTTTTGAGGCCGTACCAATTAGCATGAGGGCCGTACTTCTTCTCCTAGCTTGGATGCCTTGATTTTGGGTCCTTTCCCTTCACAAGGTGGGACACATTTATCTTTGGAGTGATCTGCATCAATCACGAGACTGGAGAAAGCTTGTCTGATGGCTGCTGTACTCAAATCTTCATCATTAATGGTGGCTGCAATGATCAGGTTTTCAACATAAATGTTGTTGCTTTTTAATTTGCATGTTATCTGATCTTAGATGTAATCAATCTAGAAGATCAATAAACATTCTGGCATCAATATATCAAGTAGATTCCATCATTTTTAGAATTGTAATATTTTATTTAAATTTTGCAAGCAATTTCTTTCAAAATCGCATTTTATCTGTATATGCAAAAAAACCACAAAAAAATCAAAACAAGAAAAAAAGAAGCAAAACAAGCAGTTTCAGAAACAGTGAGAAAACAGGTTTCTACAACGGAGGGGAAATATCACTCGGGAGAGGGGCTTGGTCGTTTAACCAGTATTGTGAACTATCTAAGCATACACACACATCACTGTAGTTTGGGAGAACCAAGTTAGTTATGTTGGTCTAGATAAGTCATCCATAGCTCGTACATTGGCATTGGGAGTCTTGTTTACTTCTTTACGCTTTTGAGAGTGATGTTTATCTGTATATTTGTCTTGTTGTATTATGATCATTATGATGGTAATGTGAATGGATGTAAGTGAATAGGTTGAGTGGGTATATATATACATATATAAAGTATATACACGTATCCATATGTATATACATATCAATACAAGCATATGATTGACAGATGGATATGCTCATACGGATGTGTCGATATGGTATACCTGCACATACGTGTACACTGAGGTATATATAGGTATATACGTGCATATATATACACACGCTACCTATTATCTATGGATATTAATAATGTTATATTATTATTGTCTGACAATTTACATATACATGTATATATATATGTACATATCGGATTACGATATGGTTACTGAATGATATATATATATTTACACAATATATATATATATATATATTACATGGAGTAATTAAATAAATAAATATATATATATATATATATATATAAATAATATATAATATATATATAAAGTTTAGTATTATGAATCTCTTTATTCGATATTAAATTATATTCCACTTGGAGTTTATATTAAAGTCTTAACTATGGAAATCGGGTTTATTAAACCCAACTGATTTTCAATCACCAACCATGGAAATCAAATGATTTGAAATATTGCTTTTGGAAAAAGGAAAATGCGTCATTCTTCATCTAGTTGGAATTAAAATATTTCACATCCAAACTTTTGAAACTTTGGAAAATAAAATGAAAAAATGCAAGTGAAGGAAATATGCGTCTATTGAAGTGCATGGCCATGACCAAGTCATAGGAATTGGAACGCAGCTAAGTGCATGGCCTATTGAAATGCATGGCCATGACCATATCAAATAAGTCATGAATGTAGGCTAAGTGGATTGCAATTAACCATGACCATTTCTTGTAAAGAGAATCACCCGCCAAATTGTTGGATTGGTGCCATATTTGGGAGACACCTATAGGTGTCGATTCTCCCTTTTTAAACATGTGCAAGTTTGAAATATTCTCCATTTTGCTAGAGGTCGACTCACCTCTTTGGAGCTATGTATGAGAGTGGAAACCTGCCACATTTCATGTTGAATTATTCAAAACATAGTTCTGTCAAGTTACATGCCAGTAAAAGTGGAAATTTGCTAGGCAGGGGGCTCTATAAATAGCTGCCCAATTCATTCTTCAAAACTTGCTTGCTTATTATGAATTACATCTGACTTCTGGAGATTTATCTTATGAGTTTATTTTTCTGAGAATCATATTCATATCTGAGAGTTGAGGACAAAGGAATTACCAGTCCATTGTTATTAAAATATCTGAGCTTTATCTCTATTCAGTTGTGACCAATAATAGACTATATATTCACTATTTTAGGAGTATAATTATGAGTGAGAGATATAACAACTTGAGAGTTTATGCTGAGTGATAAAGGCAATAGCTTGAGAGGAAATTGCCAGTTGATTAACTGAGTTGAGGTGCTGTGAAGAAAGACTGAAATTTCATCATTTGAAGGAAAGCTTTAAATTAGGCATGGGACATTCTTCTACTATCAATTTTGTCTTTGATTGTTAAACTATCATGGTTCTTTGTGTTTACTGTATGTGCATAAGTAGAAAGTCATTTCATAAATTACATTTCTAGATTGTAGAGAAAATGAGTTATTATATGAATTGCATACTTGATTGTACTTAGGAAGTGAATTGTAAGAAGGTTAAAGATGCATATTTGTGTGAAAATTGCATAATTTGTATGATCTCCATATAAGGAGAATACGTTGGTATTAGTTACTATTTACTAGGATTGAAATGAAGACAAAGGTCAAGTAAGGTTTATCAGCTTAAGTTATTAGGTTAACTTGGATAATCTTGAGTACTCCTAGGATAAAGATTTCTTGATTAGGAGGGATTGTGTGAGTTACTTGTGGACTGTTTCATTTCTAGTGGATAGTATGCTATAGGTTAGCTTGGGATAGATGTTTATCCAGAGGAAGACAAAAACCTATGTGTAGTGTAAGATAGCTCTAAGTCAAATCAACCCTGAGTAGTGTATGTGATAGATGACTCACTTAGTCGTTTACTGAACTAGAATACTTTGGCCAAAGTAGTGTAATATACCTACATCCTCTTAGATTGGGCGATGATTACACTGTCAGTTCACCGTGATCTCGTATTACATTCTAGATCAATGGATGCCGTTTTGCACAGGATCTAGTTATGTAGGACACACCACTATGCTCAGTTGGTTAACAATATCGGTTACTCATCCAATCACTTTGACAAAGGGAGGGTCATCTATTGAATAATAGATGTGTAGGGGACCGCATTATAAGTCTGTGGTTGGCGGAAAAGCACCTGAGTGATGCTTCTCCTTCACAACAGGCTTCTGATGAACCAAGATTTGAAAGGCGGAATTCCTGGACCTTCTTACTACTATTTGTTCAAAAGCTCATTGAGCTATGCTTTGTACTTGTATGTATTCGTCTTTGATGTTTACTTGAAAAGGAAAAGTTATTTATTGTAATGAAAAGAAAAGAATTGTATTATGTTGAGGTATTTTCAATTAAAAGAAAAGAAATTTTTTGTTACAACCGATACCCTTCATCAACATGCATAAGGAGAGTATTTATTCATCAGAAAGGTTGTGACCAAACAGAGCGATCCCTCCCTCAAAGAAGAGACATGTCCTTCCAAAGATGAGACATCACTTCTACAAGGTGTGGCTAGGAAGTCGATTAAAAAATGCAAGATAAAACAACACCTTTGTTGGCGTAACAACTAACACCTCTGGAGTACAAGTTGTTATGAACAGCCTATGCACACTACGCAATGAGTGCTCTTCGAATTATGGAGGGGAAGCTCCCTCGATGTGCTTTGACAAATATACTTTGCAAAGGAAAAATAAGCTAAAACTACTTCCTGTCTTTTTGTTTCAGCTGCTAGAGGCACAAGACTTTCTTGAAAGAACTTTTACGTTGCAGCTGAGTTTTCTCTGGTTTTGCAAATCAACTAAACTACAACTTATATCTATCCAATCTCCTCAGGAAAACAGAGCAAGAGGAAACGGAGCAAGGTTTGACTATCTGACGATAAGCGGGTTTAGACTCTCTACTTGAAGGCAAGGTGGGCACAACTATCATCTCAATCTAAACCAACTTATTGGGCACAACAGATTTAAGAATTTACCAAGACGATCTTATGAAACCCTAGGTGGTATAACACTTGATCGAATCAGCAAAGCCTTCACAAAACAGCCTTTATCTTTATAATCTCACGAAACCCTAGGTGGTATAACCTTCAATTATATTGATAAAGATTCACAAAACAGATTTATCGCTGCAACTTCTCGAAACCCTAGGTGGTATAACGATCGATCACAATGGTAAATTAACACAAAACAGCCTTATCACCTTAATCTTTTGGAACCCTAGGTGGTATAACAATTGATTTCAATGATAAAGATGTTCAAACAGATATATCTAATCTATGGAAAGAATTCAGCATCACAATCTTTCGAAACCCTATGTGGTATAACAATCAATTGCAATAGTGAAGACACATGAACAAATACGAAAAAGAGCAATATTGAGGGCAAGGTGGGCACAGCATATATTTCTCTCTCAAGCAAAAGTTATTTACAAATGAGCGTAAGCTCTTATTTATATACATCAAGGTGTAGGGAACCCTAAAATCACCTTGTGTTATCTATAGTTCCGCAATGCATGCAAGCTATGCGCCAAACCCTAATTAAGCAAACTATACAGTTAACTGGGAAACTACCCTCGTTTAACTGAAACATCTAATCTAAAAATGGACATTGTGCGAGCATGCACGTCCTTATTGAAAGCAAGTTAACTGGAAGACTAACATCAGTTAACGTAAAACCCTAAATAAAACTCCAAGTGTGAAGGGCGAGTCTCAGAATAGATATGCATGTGATGACAACTTCGAGTTAACTGGAAAGGGTAACACCCAGTTCAACTCGTGTGTGTAATGTCTATCCTGAGAAGTGGGAACTGAAGTTCACTATGTGTGATCTCGAGCAATCAACCCCTCAATGAGATTGTTGACTGTGTCACTGTCCGGAGCGATGAGACTCTGACGAAGGATGCTATGTCGATGCAGCATGTCCTCACCGGTGATCGAGGCCTGAAGTTCCCTACGCTCCTCGTTGCTTCATCAAAGTCTTGACATGGCTGTAAGCTGAGTAACCTTACAGCCAAGCTGTCTCCCCGCGAAAATGGTATGAATGAGTGCCTGGAGTTCTGACTGAACATCGGTAAGCTCCACGTAGGCACCACCCTCGATCTGATAACGGCACGGTAAGCGAGACACAAGAGTCCTCACGAACCGGAGTGCACTAGTGACATGCTCTCTACTCTCAGCCAACTCTGATGCCAAGCTGTCCTCTATCTTTGCTCTGAAAACCAACTGTGTCTTCCAAGAGTAGATAGCCTCTCTGTCTTCTGCATCTGTGACTGTGTCATAAGCCAAACTCAGGTGAGCAATCATAATTTCATCCCTGGGTTTGTTAATAGCCATATCCCGTTCCTCATCCTGAAGACGAATACGGAGCTCTCGTGCATTGTACCGCAACTGATATAACTCTGTAAGCATGGTACGGCCTCTAGCAACGAAATCTTCCTCCCATTCCTCCAAGCGCTTGCCATATGCAACTAAGTGATTGAGCTGACTTTGCTCTGCTGGTGGCTCAAGCATCGGTGGGAGTGTGTTAATGGCTTCTATGCTGTACACAAGACTAGAAATGTCTTGACCGAAGCTGTCTGATTTCAGCCTTGAGGGCTGCTTTGTCCTCTCCGTCCTTTAGTATTTGTCCTGGCACTATCTTAGCAACTTGAAGATCAACCTGAGTCTGGCGTGTGCTTGCGACCAAGGTTGACTGTGATAACTTCAAAATCCTGAGACTCTAATTCAGCCAAGTTCTTCCCCTGTGGAGGTACGGCGGTCTCAACGACAATCTCCATGTCAGTGTTTCTCTCTACGTGAACCATGTTCTTAACTCTCTTATCTGGCGCATCTTGATAAATGTCATCGAAATCGGAATGATTGAGAACATAAGATGGCTGCCTCCTCTTCCTTCCTAGCTGAGTCTCGATCCAAGATGAATCTCTGCTAATGCTACTAGAAGGGTCTGCACTAGCGACAGGAGGTACTGATGAGAGTGAGTGTGTAGAAGACCCACTGCGAGGTGGAGAGTCTAAGTCCAATTCAATGTGAATTGGGACCGGTGACGGCTCTGAAAGTGTTATAGGAACTTGAGGCTGAACCTCAGGTACTGGCGGGCTCTGAGCTGATCTCTGAACTGGCTCTGTGATAAGCGGCTGTCTGTCAGGCTCTGTGTGTGAAACAGTGGCAAGCGCCTTGCCCTTTGAATTATTTGGCGCTTGTACTTTCTTAGGAGGGTTACTCCTCTTTTTCTTGTTAGGTTTTGACGAAGAAGGTAGCGTAGGATTCACCACTACTGGCGGCTCTGCTCTAGGAACACTTACTCTTCTTGTCTTCTTGCTGTCGAGGTAAAGTATACTGTTCTGGATGACTCTACTAGACCTCTCCTTGACCGTTGCATATTCTTTGGCGTACCAATCTACTACTGGCAACGGTTGTGTGTCGACCTGCTCTCTGAAAAAATGAGGAAGGACCTCTCCCTCATCATCTAATAAACCTCCCACATCCTCTGACAAGAAAACAGAAATCTGTGAGAGAGAGAAGCGGCCGTAACTGCGTCTGCGAACCTCGAAGTCATCTGAGCAATTTGCCCAGTAATCCTCCATAGAAGGCTCGTGATATATACCTCCAGCGAGGCGAGCTGTATAATGACCTGAAAGGTCATAAGCACGTGCTTCGACAAGGTACTTAAGATGATATCTCGCAAGTTCCTGTCCTGCGATCTTTGCATCAATTGCCGACTTGCACCAATACATTCCAAACTGAAAAGGAAAGTTGAGTGATGGTCTGTGCACAGCGGCGTAAGGCGATGAACATCATGCATCATCTAAGGAACTCACGAAAAGATTGTTTTATCAGAAGGATAGCGATGGAAGCATTATAGCTGGATTTCTGTGGCCGTATGCTTCCGGATGTAGGTGTATGTTGGAAGCTGTATAAATAATCTGCCCATCCATCCATAAGCTGCCCTAGCAAGCTGTAGAATCTGAGAACATGCAACTCAGGTCCAAGTTTCTCCTTGTGTAAGTCAAAGCCTCGTGAACAGCGAAATGGCGTTACGTACAGTGAACTCAAGCTGAAGTCATATCTTGATAAACTATACGAGCGGTGAGGATGCCGCGATGTTAAGTCCCGGAGGCGACCACGATAGCGTCAAGTACCACGAGATATGAACACATGTGAAACTCATGAGCAACTAAGCCGGTATCGTATTGTGGAGAATATGCGGTGACGAAGGATGCCGGTCATAATGCTCACCGCCCAGTAGTCGACCAATAATGTATAATACATCAAGGCTGGAAAACATTTGCATGCTTGACTTTGAACCACGATTCAAAGTGTGATTAGAATTAGTACTCATCATATACTCTACGACCCACATTGTTTGGCAATGTTCTTTGCTTGTTTTTAACCATCTTCGCCATCTTCTTCTGACATTTGTCCATATCAGCATCGAACGCTTGTGCACACTGCTCCATAGAAACAACTAGGCTGTTTGGATTTTGAGGAATGCCAAAACTCCTCTCGATATCCACAGGTTTGAGACTGCAAATGACCCGACCGTCGACTGACGCTATCTCACGAGTAGTCGGATTGTAATGCTTAATGCAAGCCATCACAAACTCAACGCAGTGAACGGAGATAGGTATGGAAGCGGCCTCTAGTAAACCAGACTGCTCAATATTCTGAATGATCGAACTTCTGATTTTAACTGGGTCTAGTACTGCCTCTGGCAACACTTTATGAAGATCTGTCTCAACCACCCTGCGAAAATCATGAGTAAGGACGGTTTTGGTCCTGTATTCAAGCTGAGTGAACTGCATTCTGACAAACTTGCCTGTTGACTGTGAACTCGGCTATGTTCTGACAAGATTTCTGGAATCTAAAAATAGCCTGCTAGAGTTAAAAATAGCCTTTCGAAGAATTATTTTCAGCGAAAATCCGAGATATGGGTTTTGTCCAGAAAAGGATTCTAAGACAACCCAGAAGATCAGTTTTGCGAAAATTCTTCTACTTCGATTATGTCACGAATTTTCACTTAAGAAAATTAGCGGTCCGAAGAAGCGAATGTTCGAAGCTAAAATTCGTGAAAAATCAAGCGCACAAATTCAACTCGAGGAAATTATACGGAAACGATCCAGATACTGAGACTTGCCAAATTCGCCAATTTCAGGAACATGCACAATGTATATTATGAGAAATCTGAGATTTAAAGGATGCAAGACGTTTTTTGATGTCTTCTTCTGTGAAAATCGCCCAAGATTTCTTCGAATAGCTGATAATTGTGAACTTAAATCCTGCAAAAAGATATGTTAGGAAAAATCGCCTCTGTGAATTGATGAAGATTCTGCCTCTGAACTGGAAAAATTCGCCTTGTTTGGAAAAACCACGAATTGCTCCTCTTGAAATTTGCGCCTTTTTAATGAAAGAAATTCAAATTTCCTTGAAGAAAATACGAATTTGTATGAATTTGAGGATTCGCCTTTGATTGTTGAAATACGCCTTTGAACTCAATTCGCCTTTGAAACCTCTGAAGAATTTGCGAATTGTATTGAAATTTGAATATGCCTTTGAAGATTTGCGAATTGCCTTGAAGATGTGCGCCACTTAGCTCTTCTGAAGAAATACGAATTTTCTTTGAATTTTCTTTGAATTTATAAAATTCGATTTTTCCTTTTGAAGATAATGAATTTTCCTTAGAAAACCACGATTTCCACTTAAGATTAATTGCTCTTGAGAAAATCGAACTCTCTTTGAAAGCTTTGTGAAGAATAATGAAGATGGCGCCACATATAAATAATAATAAATTCGCACCACTTAGCAACTGCAAGATTTCATAAACCCTAACCAGAATAGAAAGCCTCTGATTGGTTGCCTTTCAGTTCGACTGCCACTGTCTGAAGTTCAAATTTGAAAATAATAATAAAATAATTATTATCATGTAATGGCGCCAAAAATAGAAACACCATCTAAAAATAGACACATTCCGAACTTCAGTTGACAAACTGGTTGAAGCTCTGAGATTCATCGTCATGCTTCCACGACTTCGAAAAGTCATCACTTGAGCATATAGGCGTCCATTTGCTCAAGATACTTCATTTTTGATTAAATCCCTATTTTATAGCTGACAGCACTGTCGCGACTGGCCAACTTCGACACTGATTTCCGGATGACTGAGTGATGCTGAGACTGATCTGAGATAATCAACGGAAAGCCTACTGAACAAGGAAGAAATGTCTGCTGGGAGACACAACTGCAAAATCCATCGTTTGATCCCTTGAAAAATTAGGCGCACTTGATTAAATTGCTTTACGAGTTCCAGACTTACCCATTTTCCTAAACTGCCATCTGATGCTTCAACCGGCTGCTGACGGTGAATGGTGAACTTCTGGCGATCTGAGGAGCCAGGCTCCGCGGCATGGCCGGAGATACGCATTCGATGGCGTATGCCGCGACAACTAAGGCTGTGTTAAGGGCCTCAAAAAGAAAAGCGCCCCTGGCTCATGGTTGCACTTTTGTCATTTTGACGAAAATCAAACGTCATCAAAATACCCTACTTTGACAGCTGATATCTGGAGCTGGGATGACCCGATTCAGGCATTATCTGTTTTAACGGACAGCCAGGAGGGCCCTTAAGAGAAGTCACTGGAGGTGACGAGGCAAGAAAACTGCTTCTAAGACCTCAAAAACTCCAGTGCGTATTTTATTTATGTTTACCGCTCCCAGACTTAGCCATTTTCTGGACGTTTTCGGACATCTTCACTTTGTAATATATTTTCAAAGACCTACGCCGCGCCGCGAGCAAGCGCCAAATCTTGAAGAATTTGTATTTATGCTGTTCGGAAAAATAAATTGATTAAGCTCAATAGTCATTGAGCCGAGCAGCGAAACGAGGCTCATCACGATCGACTGAAGGCTAGGCATGTAAGACCATGAAAATGCTGCTTGAAAACCATTTGTTGGATTGGCAGGTAAAATTACGTGCTTGGTAGAATCTACCCTGTGAACACGAGCGATCGGATCGGCAATTTGAATGATGCATTGCATAGCTAAATAGAATACTGCGATGTCGTGAAGACTGCGTGCGCAGAAATATTGGCATCACGGAAGGTCCTTTAAGCGGCGCCAGCTTGTACTTACTGTAGGCATAAGCGGGCTTCGAAACATAAGAAAACTCCATTTTAAGCTGATCTTTGGATGGTGCGCTTTGAACTCACGAGAGTCGGATGGCCGCATGATATCGTCGGATAAGCGGACTAGGCGTGAGCAGAGTGTACGACCGGCATTAAGCCCGGCGAGTTTACTGCCTTGAAATGAAACCCTCAGTAGAAGCGGCGCTTTTGCTGAAAACAAATTTCCATCTCCTAAAATGTAGGGACTTTACCTTCTGTCGTGAATAACTGGAGCTGTGAGTCTCAGAATGCCTCGCTGAATAGCTCGACGGATAGCCAGACTGATTCTGAAGAGATTGACTGGATGCTTGAGCACTTCAGACAAGATCTTGACCTCCAAAAAACTGGGCGCCCCTGAGCTATACTTGCGCTTTTGGGCTTTTCCTCTGAGAAATCTCCATGATTTGATCTTTAAAAACTCTGTTTCGATCATTGAAATGACCGTCTGCAATATGAAATGCCGTCTGAGATGCTCCTCCATCGTGAAAATCTTCATTTTGAGTCTCTACTTCAGGTTTGACCAATATAACTGACTTTGACTGACAAATTATTGACAAAAACTCCATGCTTGACATTGCCCAAAACGGTATTTTACAACATTTTAGCAAGGTTTAGACTTTAAAATGCAAAATGCCTTAATGAAGCAAAAAAAATTTGATTTGGGTACAACAACCTTTGTTTACAATAATATGTTGCTATTTGCAAATGCTAATTGAGTAATTAGAATTATATATGTTTCTTAATATAATTCGATTCACTTATATAAATGTTAAATTTTATCAAACGGTAGATTAAGAATAGATGGCAGTAAATATGAATAAATTTTAATAAATGTAGACAAGAATAATCAAAGACGATAGACAAGTATCATCAAGAGTATAAGTATTTTTTTATAAAAACAAATTGAGCATCAATACCATCTAAAATATAAATAATTATAAAAGTGTGATTACATGAAGAGAAAAAGAGGGTCATGACAGTCCTCCCCTCCTAAGTTTGCTTGTCCTCAAGCAATTTTACGTTTGGATGATCCATGATCCCAACTCCTTCCCAAGTAGCATCTTCAGTAGGTAGATGTAATGTCCCCTTCTCATCAGTGATCAGCTTAGTAGTTCATCAGCCTATTCCGGAGACCCGTAGGCTGGATTGTGGTGAAAACAGGGTTTCCTTGCTTGGAGGTTTCTGGAATTTCTAGGTGTTTACTATTTTTAGTAAATACTAATTTTGGTAGTGGTTCAGTTGTCAATCCTTCAATTCATCATTTTAATTGGAGCAGTGCTTGGGTTTGGTTATTGGCTTTTTTCAAAAAAAGCATTACTTTGGTGAAATTTTGAAATAAAGGCATTAATGTTCTATTTTTCAGTTGACCCCATGGCCTAGTGGAATAACTTCAAGTTGTTTTGAAAATGTGGACTTGAAAGGGGGTTGAAGTCATTAAGGAGAAAATAGAATATTAAATAAAGTTAATGTTGCCATGAAGTGGGACGCCACTCTTGAGGAAGAATTAGAAATTCTTGAAATTTGAAAAGTCTCTAATGTGGCTTTTGGTGTTCCTTGAAGGGAATTGGGAGAATCATCTCATTTTCTTTAAAATAGTAGTTTTCTCCAGCTTTTGCTATCCATGAACTTATGCTATTGTTATGCTATCGAAATGACATTGTGTTTTCAACTTCTAGGAAAGCTTACCTCTTAGCCTCTTGTCCAATTTCGTGTTTGAGAGATAACACCTAGTTGGTTATTTTGCTGTTTCTCACATCAGACTAGCAGATTGAGCTCATTGGTTGAAGAATTTTGGAGTTTATTATCAATTTTGAGTTGCAGGTTTCTACACAGCTGAAGGTTGATTTTACTTTCAACACTTTGTATGATTTTAATTTTGTTATGGGCATTCAAGAATAATATTGCTAAGGTTGGGGCAACCCTTTCTAGTGAGTTTCAGATTTTTATTTGAAGTTTTTGAATTTTTCTTGCCAAATCGCCCTTGCTAAGGGCCGTACCATTTCATGGACATTGGGAATTGTGAAAAGAAATTAATACTTCTTTTTGAAGTTGTTTCTCCATCATGGCATGGGTGTCTATCCTCCAGAAGTTCATTGCAATTGATTTCACGCAATTCGGAGGTAAATTGATCAAGTTATGAGCATTTCATTAATTCCCAGTTTGCTGGTTTATAGTTTCAGTTTGCTGGTTTTCATTATCAGACTTCAAAAGATCAGATTTTGGTTTGATTTTCAGTGTTTGAGAGCTTTGCAATTTGAGAGAATCATTCTTCACATATTGGCATTATTCTATCATTGTAATACTAGTAATTTGTAGAGTATTTTGATTGTAAGGTTGTGAATTAGTAGTACTAATCCAACCATTTGTTATTGCTGCATTTACTTGTACTTTTCTTAAGCCAACAATTAATTACCCCTGGATGGTTTACCGCTAGTGTGGAGAATAAACTTGTAACTCTCATTGTACCCACTGAAAAGTGGAGAATCCCCACCCAAGAGTGGATGCCCGCTGCAACAGATGAATTAGATAGTTTGAAACTTTCATGGCTGGTTATCTGCCTAAGTTTATTTCAATTTTGTAATAAGTACTTTGCCATATGTTAGCACCTCGCCTTCAAAGGGATCTTGAGTGCACATTCTTGGCGTTGAGTTTTATCTTCAGTTTTCAGTTGTATTCGTTTCTGTATGAAATTTTAGATCCTAGGGATCCTCTGACCATATGCCCGCCCCTCTTCCTTAAGTGGTTTTAGGTCGCATTCTTGGTTAGAGTTGCTTTGATAGGGATTTGGTTTGGCGCTAACGCTAATCAAGTTGGCCAAGTGTTGGTTATTGTGTAAAAATTGTGGCAAAAAATTGGTTAGCATATTTCAGTAGACCCTTCCACTTAACTAAGTACTCTTGAATAGTCCAGTTTCTTAACCTTCTTTCGCGCATATCCAGGATGAGTTCTGGTTCTAGAATCAACTTCCCTTCATTATCTAGTGGGGATAGTTCTACACTTGGAATAACGTGTTGCCCCAAAACTTTCTTGAGACGAGATACATGAAACACATTATGGATTTTGCTTTGTGTGGGCACCTCCAATTAATATGCTAGTTCTCCTATCCTTCTTGTAGCACCCCTCCATTTTGACTCTTTTGATCGTACAGTGTTTTTCCTTGTTATGCTTTGTTCTGCTATTATCTCGACTATAGTACTTGGTTACTTTTGACCACTAACTATTAAACGATGTGAACATTATATTTTGATGTGATGGTATTTTATTCTAATGTTATCGTTATGGCAAGCTTTGGATTAGTTTAGTATATATTTGAATTAATGATGCTTTATGCTTTTGATTATATTATTGATGTTAGATGCGTCAGTTAGAAAGTCTGTATTGGTGAAGGGGACGAGATGGTATCACTCGCTTGCGAGTGCCCTACGATTCCACGATTTCCTCTTCACGGTGTGTTTTATTATGTTATATGCATGTTCGACACTCGTTTTGTTTGCAGGACTACAGGTACAGGACATTGACTCCACCTAGTTTCACAGGTTTGAGCGTGTCTATTTCCCAACGACATTTGATTGGGAGATAGTAGCTAGGTTTTCCGTGTCAAGTCTCACCCTAATCATAGTGTGTCGTCGGATTGTAGTCGGGATTAGTTGCTTGAATATTGTCCATTTCACCTTGGGTGTTTATTTAAATTTAAATTATTAAGGTTATTAAATGGCGGGTGTAGTTAAAATGATGATTAAATTGATCTAGTTGCAATGTTGAAATATTATTTATTTTATTGATTAATTTAATTTAATTAATAAAATAATCTAATCTTGGATTAGATTTAATTATTGATTAATTAAGTTAATAGTGAAAAATGAAATTAAGTTAGTTGTTTTGACATTATTGATATTTAGATTTAAATTAAAAAATGGAAATATGTTTTAAATTTCAGTTTTTGAAAATTGATAAGTACAAGAATTTCTTTTCAAAATTTTTGAATTCTTTTTGTCAAAAGAAATTTTTAAATGCATAAAATTTCATTTGGAAAATAATTTAGTTTTTAATTTCAAAAAATGAACATATCTTCAAATTTTAATATATTTAATATGAGATATTTATTTTGAATTTTAAATTCAAAAAAAATAAAATATCTCCAAATTGCAATATAATAATATATATATGAGATATTTATTTTTATTTTAAATTTAAAAATAAATATCTTCAAATTTTAATATATTTAATATGAGATATTTATTTTGAATTTTAAATTAAAAAAAATGAAATATCTCCAAATTGCAATATAATAATATATATGAGATATTTATTTTTATTTTAAATTTAAAAATAAATATCTTCAAATTTAATCTATTTAATATGAGATATTTATTTTGAATTTTAAATTCAAAAAATGAAATATCTCCAAATTGCAATATAATAATATATATGAGATTTATTTTTATTTTTAAATTTAAAATAAATATCTTCAAATTTTAATATATTTAATATGAGATATTTATTTTGAATTTTAAATTCAAAAAAATGAAATATCTCCAAATTGCAATATAATAATATATATGAGATATTTATTTTAATAATTTAAAATTTGGGGGAAAACTCTATTTTAGCAAATAAAATTTCATATTTTGGGAAGGGTTTTTTTTGGGGAATCTTTGAATCTGGTGAAGGTTTTTGCTGTGGCTGGATTTGGATTGTGTTCTTGAAATTTTGAAGAAGCAAGAGGATTTCTTGGTTGAGCTGAAATCAAAACAGGGATTAAAATCACCATTGTCAAATTTTCAAGCTTTGAGAGAAAACATCAGGTTCTTTGGTTGATTCTTGTTAATTCATTTTGAAAGAAGTTTACAAATTTGTTCATGCTTTTAAGAAATGATTCAATCACTTTGAGTTACAATTCTTTGTTTTGCTGTTTGAAAATATGCTGATTAAGCTTCAATGGAAAAATAACCATGAGATTTTATTTCAAAATTTGCAAACATTATTGAAAATTTGGAAGAGAAAACAAAACCAGAATTATACAATGAGAAATTGAAAGAAAAACCAAAAAGAAAATCCTTATATCAAACTGAAATTTAAACCATATGTTGTATTGCCAAATTTATTTCTATTATTGCAAAATTTTGTTGTTCATTTGCACAATTTGGCTGGAAATGAAAAAATATATATATATATATATATATATAGTATGTATATATTACATATATATATATATAATGTATATATACACTATGTATTTTTAAATAAATTAATTAGTGGAATTTAAATAGAAATATTTAAATGATAATGGTATATTTAAATATATATATATATATGTATATATAAGTTTGGATATATATTATGTATATATTTATATATATATATTTAATATACATGGATATTTAATTATAGTTTAATTTAAGTGGTTTATTTTAGTGAAATTGAAATAAAGATTGTTTGATTTTAATTAAATGATTTATTTATTTAAAAGATTGTATTTAATAAGCTAATATGATCGAGCAAAGAAAATTAAATACTTAGCTTTGAATTATGTAATGTTTATCTATGTAATTGGATTTCTCTTTCGAGTATGTACAAAGTAAATGAATTATTTAATTTATACCATGCACTATGATGATTGAGTGAATTGGATTTACGAAATCCTAA